>VDFB02075615.1:0-22129 GCA_007258455.2 Sequoia sempervirens | reverse complement strand
GAGATTGACTGGATGCTTGAACGCTTTCAGCAAGATCTTGACCTTCAACAAACTGGGCGCCCCTGGGCTATACTTGCGCTTTTGTGCTTTTCCTTGAGAAATCTCCATGATTTGATCATTAAAAACTATGTTTCGATCACTGAAATGACCGTACACAACATGAAATGTCATTGTAAGATGTTCCTCCATCATGAAAGTTTACTCCGAAGTTCTGCCTGCGTTCCGACCAATATAATCGGGACTTTGACCGACAAATATTGACAAAACTCATGCTTGATATTGCCCAAAATTGTGTTTTACAACATTTTTAACAAGGTTTAGACTTTTAAAATGCAAAAATGCCTTGATGAAGCAAAAATTTGGTTTAAGGCCAACATTTCTTTTGTGAGTTGATTCTAGTTTCTACCATTTCTGTTGTGGTTTTTCTTCAGCATTGTTAATTATTTCAAGTGAGGAACTTTATATAGTGTGTGATGATCTGATTGTTGATCAATGGGAGAAGGTATCTGCCTCCTTTCTTGATGTCTTTCTTTGTTTTCAATGGCTTGCATTTTCTTATAAGGCATAAAATCCAGTTCCTCTTTTAAATGGCTATTTCCTTTCCCTCTGAAGTATCTGGCAAAAGAAAGAGAGCCAATCTGCTTTCAACCTAGAATAGCTTCTCAATGGAACATATTTCTGTTCTTTCACTCTTTTTGGATTACGCTCTGTCCTTGGTGTGGGCTGTTTTATGTGGGCTTCATGTCTTTCCCTCAGTTAAGAGGGTCACTCATTTTACAGAACATGTTACCATATTAGTCAAGATTGTTTACCTCAAAAAAATAATGTATTCAAAGTCCAACACCAAGAGAAAGAATATAACATGATAAGTATAGTACATAACAAATACGAAATTGTTGTACCATAGTCTATTTAGATGGTTTAAATGAGGCACAATCCTCATGTATTTATACTTCTATGCTAAGTTACTGGTTTGGGTTCGGATTTGGGTTTGGGTTTGAGGGTTTAGTTCATGGGCTTGGTCAAATGTTTTTTAGGGGTTGGGTTTGTTGATACAAACACATATAAAATCAGAAATATATACATATTTGCAACAATAATTAAGCTCAAAATACACCACCATATTAATATTCAAATATTAGTCAAACTCAAATGTCATGATAAAGATTAAAGTTAAAAAATAATAATGTCAAAGTGTCAACAATCAGCCATCATTGATCAAATATTATATGAGTCGTCAAAAATATCATCATCACCATCCATATTAGATGATGTGTTTAATGGTAAATTAGAAGAACCAAAAATAATGCCACTAGCACTGGCATTGGCACTACCACTACCACTAGCACTAGCACTCTCATGCTCATTAGTTGGCTCATAGCCATTGTCAACATCAAGTGCAGCAAAGTGGGCAATGAAAGCATCCAATTCAATACACTTTGGCTCGATATCCCACTTCCTTGTGCCCCCTTCATTGTATACACTTTCTTCGTGTGTAAGGAGCTGCAAGTTAGAATGCACATACACCAAGTCCTATGCCATTTCTGATTGTAGTCTATTGCACTTTATTGAGTGGATGAAGAAGTATGTGCTCCAATTCTTTTTAGATGCAGATGAACTAGCAACCTATTAAGATCAAATTAGAGTTAAGAGTTACAAAATTTCAAAATTTAAATAAAAAAATTAAAATAAAAACTATAATTAAAAGATAAAAGATTGTTTTTATAAAACTTACTGTAATGTCCCCTTCCAATTGAAGGTCAGGATATTTTATTGGTTTATTTCATTCTCGTAAACCAATAATTAAATTAAGGGAATTAACTATTGATTGATTAATATTATTCTTTCAAAGCAAATATTAGGAATAATATTAATTAATTAATATTATATAAAGTGAATAAAGCGGGACTTAAATATTATAAAGTCACTATTTCCATCCTAAAGTTAATATTCAAATACTTTGTGAGTGGTTATTTCATGGGAGGCTACATAAAGTGTATTCGGGAATGAATTATCCATCATTTGAGTTTTATTCGTTTATTTTCTTGAGAGCTTTTGGGCTTGAGGTTTCGGGGTTTCGGAGGTGAAACGATTCCACCCTAGCTTGTGATATTTGATCAATTTTGTGAGTCTCCTTTGGAGACGAAATTGCAGGAATCATCGATTATTACAATTGTGTGCACAGAAATAATCAATATTGTTGTTTGAAGATATTCAGGGCAAATCATACTGAATGTTGTTGTTTATTCTAAGAGTCATCAAATTCTCTAGTTGGGCGATAATATTTCTATCTTTTGGCTGGTCGACTATATCTGATTGCTTTGAGTGGGAAATAATTTATATTCGGACCTGATCGATATATTATTCAGGAGCATCCATTTTATATTCAAATCAATCAATTTATAGTGGGTGACTCATAGTTGGTGATTCCTATGTTTAATTGCTGATCGATATCTTTGCTGGTGCTAATATATTTATTTATTGAGTCTGAAGGAGGATGGGATCTTCAAAACCAAACGCGTCCCTTTGCTGATCGTTGTCTTTCACATCAATTATATTATATCATGGAGTTTTGGTTCTATGCTACGCCGCCAAATGGTATGATACGGGCTATATGTTGCTTGTCCCATTCATAGTATTCTATAAATATATTGTTATGGCAACCATCCTGGAGACCGCTGTTTTACTTTGGAGCCTTCGAGCTTTATCAAGCACAGCACTCTTTATCAAGGAGTATGCAATATGAATCATCGGTTATCAACCAATATTGGCAATGTCATATGTTAGGAGTATATCGGGCAGTAAAAGATACTCCATCAGCGCCCAAATTAGTGCTATCTTTCATGAACACCATAATCATGGTTCTTTACATCATATAACATCTCTAATATATGAAAAACAATTTGTGTATTTTCCAACATTGGATTTTTGAATTTCTTAATTGAAGAAGTCAATATTTTATCTAGAATTGAATACTGGTCATTAAATGTGAAGATCAATTATCTACAATTATGTTAGACTGAATTTCATATTTCACAGTAGTTTTCCAATTGAAATCTGGAAAGAAGCATAAACTTAGTAATATGATATTGTTTGACAAATGTCTACATTGTTGAACGAATAAAAATAAATCAAAGTAAATCACACATCAAGGGTAAGGGTTTTTACACTTGTGATAGAATTTTGATCACAAGAGGTTGTAGGTATGTGTATGATTGGCCATGTTAGTACCACCAACTATGAGCATCGACCATATATTTGTCTCAAAGAGCATCAAGATCATAGTCATTGGAGCATGCAAAACCCATGAACTCAGCCCTCACTGCATTCCGTCTATCACGATTAGTGAAGAGTTTGCGAAGTGCTACCTTGTACCCTTGAGCAACTTTAACATCTCTATATGGAGCAACTCTTGTTGTCACAAAAAGGAGTTAAGCACTATAATATTTGGAACTCAATGCAAAGGCAAAAAGATGCAAAGGAGTGGTCATTTTGTTCCATCTCTCTACAATGATTTTGTGTAGTTCGTTGAAGAACTTTTTTTTAGCATCTTGCTCTTTTGCATTTATGATGACTTTCATCTCCTCAATCATTGAGTTGATGCCATCATATACCTCACCCAAACCAGGCCTATCCATGTCAATATAACAGGTCAATCTCAATATAGGCTCAATGAAAAGTGAAATTGAGGAGATTGTAATGTCCCCTTTTTTCGGGATCTGTATCTTTGCAGTGGTTAGCCTACTATCTAGTCCCCATAGGCTAATAGGATGTTTAGGGGACCCTTTTGAGGGTAATCAGTGGTTCTTCAACAAGTTTTTGATGTTTATCTCAGTATTCTTTTGCTAAGTGACTCAGTGTTTTGGTGGTGGGCCTTCTGGAGGTCATCCTGGTCGATTTCTCGCACTTACTATTTATAGTAAGTCACTTGGCCATATTGCTCATACTTACTATTTATAGTAAGTCATGCCTGGATCAGTTGTCATCATGCTTACATCTGGAAAATATGATTGGATCACTCTTTTGAGCTGGTATTGGGTAATTATTGAGGATTAATGATTTATTTATATTATTAAAGTTAATTGAATTTAATAATATTAATATTTAATGATGACTTTATTAAAAGGTGATATAAGGAGTTAAATGGAAATTAATAAAGTGTTATATTTAATGATGCTTTATTAATTTATTATATTTAAAAAGTCAAATGTATTAAAGCATCAAAATGACAAAAACAAATATTTATTTTAATGATTTTGGCCAAGTGGGGATTTAGAGAGTATAAAAAGCAAAAAGCTTTTGTTTTTTCATTATTCATTATTCATCTTATTGAAACTTGTGCAAATTGGAGAAACTGAGCAAGGGTTTGCTTGTTTTGAAGATTGAAGCTTTTTGAGGATGAAAACCCTCAGAGAGAACAATGTCTATAGGTGTGAAAGATCACCCAAGGGCATTCTGAGAGATAATCTCATGCAGAGGTTATTACAGGGCTTCATTGGTTTCTTGGAGATCATTATTTCAGAGATTTGCAGAGTTTCAGGGTTAAGTTTGATATCCAGTTGAAGGGTTTTGTGTTGCATCTTGGACGCCATACATCTTGCAATTCATAATTCAGAGATCAGTGTTTTAGCACAGCATGAATCCGCCAAGGGTTTAAGCGTGAGCCTGGGTCTGATTCGTGGGTTTATTTTGGAGGTAGCTGCAGCCATAAAGTGAAGGTCGTACATTCCAAAGGGGCTGACATGAGCTTGAAAGGAGAATGAGTTAGCATTTTGGAAGGGACGTGAGCCTATTTGGAGCTGGTGTGAGTATCTCAGACTCAAAGGCAGCCTAGTTTCTACTTATCTGGCCTTGCATATTCCATACGTGGGATTTCAGGAGTGTATCCTGCTGTTGTGGGGTCATGGGAGAGATCTGGAGCAGTTTGTGGACATTTCCGAGGACTTTAATCACTCGACAGGTTGCTGCCATCACTCTCAGTCCAATGTGCATTCTCCCAGGTCTGAGATTTATTTGTAAACACTCTGAATATTATGACTGTGCAATCTGCTAATAATAAGTTGTAAATTGCTTGCCATTGAGGCTGCATGCTGGTCTTTAGTCAAAGGGTAAAGAGTGTACTTCTGTAGCTCATTCTGAGCATAAGATGTATGCATGGCTGTCCATATTAGTGGCCAGATTAATTATGTGTTAAGACTGTAATTTCATTTCTGCCTATGTAACATTTTATGACAGTCAATTGTAATGAAAGGAAGCATCAGAAATTGATTATCAGATTTATGTATGCATTTCATTTGAAGACTTGAGCTGAGTTTGGAATATACTTCTGCATAAACATTAATTACCCTCATCAACACGAACTGAAAACAAATCCAGAATAATGTCATAATAAGTGTTTGACAAAATGTCAATCTGTCAAACAAAGCAATTGTGAAAATATCGATCCATTCCGAGGGGGGGTTATTATAGACATACTCAACACAATCCAACCAAATGTCATCTAGGATCATTTGCTTAACCTTTGTTGCCCTTGTAGTGCTAGATTGCCTCCATTTGGACCAATTTGCGTTGATGACCATGTTAGAAAGCACCTCATGAACCTTCACAGGTTGTCTCAATACAACTGTGTTGGAGGCAAAACAAGTCTCAACAACTTGTTTGAAAATCAAAATTAAAAAAAGTTACAGAAGTTAAAATTAAAATAAAATTAAAAATTCTATTAAAGTGAAACATGTTTATAATTTAACTTACTTTCAGCAACTCCAATTTTGAGAATGTTTTAAATATGCCTTGTGACATGGTGTTTGGTGACAAACATTTGGATGTCTTCAGCCTCAACATACACTTGTTTGATCCAAACAATTTTGGTGCCAATTTTTTGTAGCATCAATTTGAGGGAGTTGATAGCATAGGGTGTCCAAAAAATGTGTCAATAACACTCCTCAATGAATAACTCAGCAGCTCTACAATTTTTGGCATTGTTTGTTATAACTTGCATGACATTTTGAGGGCCCGCTTCATCAATGGCTTGACAAAGAATGTTCGCAATAAATGCACCATCCTTCACCTCTCCTTCAAAATCCAGTACTCTCAAAAACATTGCCCCTTTAGGGGACACTACAATAACATTGATCAATGGGTGACTTTTCACATCTTTCCATCCCTCAAAAACTATGGACACCCCTATTTCGATTGGTTTCTTGTCAATATTCTATAAGAGGTCAGCAATAATTTAAAAGGCATTATGATTTGTATTATCAGTGATAGTTGGTATTCATAAAATTATCAATTTGCATCATCATTTACAGAATTATCATAGTATATTTGGTGCTTAAATTATTTAGAAATTTTAGTGAGAGTTATTATTGCATCAAAATTTGAACAAAATAAATTCTCTGGTAATATTGAAATATCCTCTTATGACCAGTTGAATCCAACCTATTTGACGAAATTCCTATGTGATAGAAATTGTGAAAACTGCAATATTTTGGTAAAAACAATTGGGACAGATTATTACAATGGTACCAAAGCATGCATGATTATTTATGACAATTGCTTCTCATCTATGTTACCAAGTTCATTGGGGACCCCCCTCAGTACTAGTATGGGTTTGATTTTGTCTTGATTCGGCCTTGGGTACTACCCAACCACCCTAGGTTCACTGTGAGTCCTTCAAAGGACCTAGGTGAACCTGAGACGAACCCGAGTAGTACCTTAGGTGAACTTGAGCGAACCCAATGGAACCCATGACCATTGAGCCCCAAAAAGGTTTTAAAAAAACATTTTAAAAAGAATTTATTTAAAACAAAAACTAACCTAAAAGCATTTTTAAAACATTTTTCTAAACAAAAAAGTGTTTGCATACCTAATTTTTCCCTAGAGTAATAAAATTGTGAAAATGATGTGCATCATGAAGATTTGTGTGGTTTCAAAGGCCTTAATCTGGGCTGGGTGGCGAGGGCTCTATCCCTCAACCCTAGAGGGACCCCATGAGGGGCATTGCCCCTCGACCCCACTGGAGGCGTGTAATGCCCCCTTTTCTAGCTCACATTGTCTGATATTGTCATTAGCCTATTTCTCCTAGGTTTCCTAGGCTAACTAGGGCTTTTAAGGAATCTTGAGGATTTTTGGCCTAGGCAATTTTTTTTGCAAGTCAATCCGAGGCATCTAGAGGCTGTTTTGGCATACTTACTATTTTAGTAAGTCATTAATGCTATTAAAAGTAATTCATCAGGTGTATTGTGATCTCCAATGACAGTGTCTTTTCAATGGAAAATTGGTTATTATCGTCAGATGATTTCAGCTCCATTGGTTTAATTCATCTCTGCATTAATAAAGTTTCAATTATAAAGTTAAATTCAATTATTTAACTTTATTAATGTGAGTCTAAAGTTAAGTGGGAAAATGAATAGTAAAAGGGGCCCCTTATTTTAAAATACATGAGACATCAAAAAGGAAAAAAAGAAGTTTATGTTTTATCCCACATTGGTTAAAAGTGTGAATGAGCTCTTATAAGAAGCTTATAAAAAGTGTTGCAAGGGCTCACTTTCAGCATGCTTGGTTTATGCTTGATTATTATTTTCTCTTGGAGAATTGTAAGAGACCTGCTATCTCTAACCTTCGATTTTTATGCTGAATGATGATGGTTTGAAATTTTTTGTGTTTTTGCTGTAATTTGCCTCTTTGTATTTTCTCAATTAAGATGCTAGGTATGAAATAAAATACTAGAAATGAAATATGAAACCCTACTGAAACAAATAGATAATTTTATTGATTTACTTTCAAATTTTTTACAATAGAGCACACCGGGGATACAATCCTTGATTATTGAAAGAAGAAACCCTTATTCTGAACTTTCTTGTAAATCTGATGAAGCACAAACTTGACCTTTGGATGAAGCCAACAGTTAAGCACCTTCAGATTATATTTCACAACCTCAGCATCCTGTTGCAATGAAGCAGCTACGCTCTCCAATGCCGATATGCTGGCAGAAAACCCTAGGGCTCCCTTCTCCAAACACCAAAGAGAAATCTTCAAACAACTATCAAATCCTGGATATCAAAAATGAGCTCTTAAGTCCCTTTTTATTCTTTTCTTGTGAGAGCTCAAACACTTTCCTGGCCAATGTGGGATAAAAGATATATTCCCACTTTAAATTATTCATTTAATGCACTTATAATATTAAGTGACTTTATTATTATAAAGTTACTTTATAACTTTATAATAACATTAAAATATTTAAATTAATCACTTAAGTCACTTAAACTTTAATATCTCTTAAAATACTTGTCCGATTGCTATGCCGTTTGAACTAGGAATCGACTCTCCCTGTTCTCCATGTGATCGGAAGCGCGTCTAAAAATAGAAACCCTGAACAGTGACTTACTATAAATAGTATGTGAAACTGAGTCAACCGAAGGCTAAGCTTGAACCCACACGAGGCGCTGAAGGAGAAAACCATTGATCACTGCCAAAAGGGACCCTCTAACCAAACATATTAGCCTACGAGGGCCAGGAATAGGATAAATCCAACTAACTCTCGATGTTTCATGGGCTGGGGACATTACAATCACTGAACAAATTGTTTGTCCCTGGGCACCCTCTACCTAAAGAAACCCAACTCCTCGGAAGGCCTAAAAGAAGAACTGTGAAGTGTCCCATACATCTCTAACTGTCTCCTGTAGCATCAACAAAAACACAACTGCCCAAGCTATCCCTGGATCCCAAAACCCGTAATGTGTGTCTATCGTGTTCGGCATCCTTCCACCTCTGTCAAGGCTCTCTATATTGCTCCAACTTCACCATATGCTGGAGAGTGGTGAAGCAACCCAATGGGACCTCATTCAATATTCAATGCCAAACTGCCACCACTGGATCTTGTTGTACCTGACATCAGCCTCATTGCAAATGGGGGGACCCCTTAGGTTTGCTAGTTTTTAGGGTTTGCCTCAAGAACTAAGCCATGAGGTCACTTCTTTAAGAGTTTCAAGTTAGTCTTTTGAGAGTCATCCAAGCCAAGTCAATAATCCATGCTTGAATTAGTGCCTAAACGTCATGGAAGGGCTTAGAAGGTCCGAGAGACGAGGATCGCCTGTGCTTTGGGCCAATTCTAACACTTCCTATTTTTTAGGGAATTTGTTTTTGTTTAATTGTTTTTCATTTTTGGCATTTTTGGACCAAACGGGGTTACCTATTTTTTAGGTATTTTGCTTTTTCTATTTTTAGAAAGTCAACCCTAGTGAATGGGTCAACGTTTCCATCTTTAGAACCAAAAATCAACCAAAAAAATTGAAAAATCATTGAAAAAATCAAAGTAAAAATCGAAAAATAAAGCAAAAATCAAGAAAAGCATGAGAAAATCAACTAAAAAGCATGGAAAAATCAAGCAAAAATCTGGAAAAATCAGTAAAAAAGCATGTAAAGATCACCAAAAAATCAACCCAAAGGCATGAAATTTATGGTAAATTTTGCCTAAGTCTGGAGAAATTCGCCCTTGCCATGGAGATGAGAGAATGTCCAACCATTAAGGAAGTCCACCCTAGAAAGAAGGGAAGGTGAGGATGAAAAGTTCGCCATCAAGAGAGAATGTCAAGCCATTAGCAAGGTCTGCCCTAAATTTGAGGGACGTGGCATGAAGTTTTGGAAGTCCGCCCAAGCCTTAGTAAGATGGCATAAAATTTTGGAAGTCGGCCATTAATTTGAGGGACATGGCAAGGACCTCTTGAAGTCTGCCCAGCCTTAGATAAAACATGTCAAGCCTTCTCCAAAGTCCGCCCAAGCCTTGGCAAGGCATTTGAGAAGTCCGCCTAGCATAAGAAGGGGAAAAAAAGATTGAAAATTTGCCTAAGTATGATTCCTAGGACAAAAATTGATGAAGTCGGCTAAGTGCACAGAGGAAAATGTGCATGGCAAAGAGGCAAGAAAGTCCACCCCTGGCTAGAAGGGATGAAAATTTGTCTAAGTATTATGGAATTTTGCCTAAAGAAGACATCCAAACACATACTTTGCCCAGAAAAATTCGTCCAAGCAAGAGAAAATTTGATTTCGGCATGAGAAAATGTGCTCTAAGCACAATTTGGAAGTCCGCCCAAGGGAGAAGAAAATGAGGATCCGCGTAACATTTATTGGGATTAAGATGGCTAAAATTTCAACTTGGCTAGACGAAATTGGAAATAAATTTGAAAATAAACATTTAGCCAAAGAAAAGGGGAGAAAAATTAAAATAGCTATGGGTCCAAAAACGAACGGGTTGGAAATAAATTAAATATTTTAACATTTTAATAATTTATTTCCAATACTTAGAAATATAAAATGCCTTGGACAAAATAAAAACTCGCCAGAGATGTATCGGAAGAAAATAAATTACGCCAGAAAAAAGGAAATCCTTGAGCAAAATTAAATTCGCCATGAATTAAAATTAAAAAAAAAAAATCGAATTTAATTGGACATTTAATGTTATTTTCAAAATTTCGAAAATCAAAGATAAACATCTAGCAAAAAAATTGAATTTTGGAAAATCAAAGAGATTTGCCTGGATAAGCTCACCATGGAATTTTTTCGAAAAAGAATGGAAACTTGCCTGATTGAAGAAGAGAAAACAAATCGAAATCGAGAGGAAAAGATGCAGTTGCCAAAAAAAATCAAAATTTGCAGCATTATAATGAGTTTCAACAACTCATTTTTCACAGACACTGCTGAAGAGAAGTTAATCTCTTGAAATTGTAAGAAAGTTGAGACACAATCAATTCTTCTGCAGGCAAGATCAATTTTCTCAAAGTAAGGAATAATTTTATGCTGAAGAAGTAATTTTTTCAAAGAAGTGAAGAATTTCTTAGCTGAAAGTCGAACTTCTCAGCAAGACTGGCGCACTTTGTTACTTGAATTTTTATTAAATTTTCGAAGTTTGAATCTGATTTGCAGCCAAAGGATTTTTCCTGAGGTTTGGAGTTCGATTGGATAAATTCATCAATTTTCCTTCTGTCTTTCTCATTCTGGCTAAGTTTTGGTTAAATTTCAATCAAGTTCATTTACTTTCAGCTTGCTTTTTCGCGGAAGTTTAATTATTTAATGAGCTGAAAGTAAAATATTCAAACACAAGGCACCAAAATAAATTGTAAAGTCTCTGTATTAATGTTAGTATTTTTACTGCAGGTTAATGACCATGACAGGAGAATCATCAAAGGTGCCAATGAAGTTCGCCAGTAAGGGGGTACAACGAGAGTCAAAGATAAATTCAAAATGGAAAAATGTTGCAGACATTGATCTGGGACATGTAGACTTCGTGGAGTTCAAGAAGAGAGTATATGGACATGCTGGACTATCGACACCGATTGCCAGACGGATGGTGAGAAATGGAATTTTTGAAGCAGCCGAATCTCGCCTGCCGTAGACTGTGCCGAGTTAATGGTAGAATGTGCCATCCATTACAATGCTTAGGAAAGACAAATTGTTGCACCTGATGGAAGGGTCCTGGCTCACCTTAGCGAAGTGGCAATACAAGAGGTATTTGGCATCCCAACACATCCCCGTGCCGTCTACAAAACCAAGGAGGACGCCAAGAGATTGTATGACAGCCAGTCTGAATTGTGCACCACAAATGTTAATAAGGCATGGCTAGAAAAGCCTAGACCATCCACAAAGAAGATGCCTAAGAAGCCACGCCGGACAAATTTTAAAGAAGACTATGGGGATATCATTCTGACGTTGAACAGGATAGCTGACAACCCACAAGGTGTGTATTTTGAAACGTGGATGTATTATTTTATAGATGAAATCACTTCCGGCGTGAAGATGTTCAACTAGTCCCGAATGATAAGCAACAATCTTCATGAGCAGTTGACCAAGTTGGAAAAGACCAAGTCTTTTCATATAAGCTCGTACATTGTCTATTTGTTGGCCAGGACATATAAATACTTAGGACTAATTTGCAAAGGCAAAGTTGGCAATGGAGAAAATGAACTCAAGCCTTATGATTGCTACCCGCAACTTCAGCTAAGGGAGAAATCTCATTTCAGGCGGGTGCACGATGCTTTCCTAATGTATATCACAAGAACACTTCAAGGAGGAACGCACCAGAGGCTGAGTCACGAAGCAAAGAGTTTGATCAGTAGGTACGGATCCTGGTTTATCCAGTTTCCAAAGTTTACATATGTCAGGATCCAGGGATTCACTGGAAATCCTTACAAGTTGCCTATCTATCCAACAAATCGGATGATTTTGCTTGAAGTCCTGAGGCAACTGGAAAAGTACCAGAACATCCAGAGGCCAAGTAAGAAGGTTGTTGTTACTTTCCCATTCTTTATTGGGAATATGTTAGAGTCCTGTCCGTCAGCACAAGCAGCTGAGAGCACCAGGCTAGAAATCCAGTGGTACTTGTTAACAGCCTATAAGTCTAGGGCCAATTTTGACCTGCATCATCATATTCGGATAGTGGATGGGAGAAGATACAAACACAGAGTAGAACTGGAGGACTTCTGGGCGAACGCTGCTGATGAGTATGAAGTCAGGAGAAGATTATGGTCTAGAATGCCAGTGGACTTTATGAGGGCAATCGAACTTTGCCGAGTGCCCGATCAATTGCAAGATGATGGAAATTATGTCCAGCCGTGTTTCGAGGAGAACCGACCTCTTCCTTCTGTGAAGTGGTCAGAGCCTGAGCATTCGGATTTGGCGACATTGATGAGACCAGTGATTAAGTACTCTTAGTGGTGGGTCGACCATTAGGTCCAGGAGTTGAGGCAAAAAGAGTGACGCTCATGTATGATTTACTGAGCGAGACAGAGTCATACTCCTCCAATGTCTGCGCATCCTATCATGATGATTTAGTTGAGATTGGTGAGAAGAGGAAAGAAGTAGTTGCAAGCATAGAACCTGCTCCAAAGCGCAAAAGATGGAGCCATCTCGTTCCGTGGCGTCTAGAAATATTGATGAGCTGGTGGCTACCACAGACTAATCCTTGGCCAAGATGATGAGACCTTTTGCAGTTCAGGAAAAGGACCATGAACCGATCTAGTTGGATAACGATGAGCCCCCATCTCCTATGGGCACAGAAATACTGAGTTCGGATAATGAAGTGGAAGTCCAAAATGATGACTTCGAAGAGGGAATGATTTCCACCCTCAGAGGAGTCTTGGATATTCCAAATGAATGGAATGTTTAGGAGGAAGATGGTATTGAGCAGCCTACCATTCCGGATTGGCTGAAGGAGAGGATGAAAATTCAGGCACCAATTGAGGTCCAAGAAGAAGATGATACTGTGGATTTCTTGGCAAGGTTGGAATAGGTTGCTACTAAGAAACTTGCCAAGAAATTTTCCACCATTCGTGAGGGACGAAGTCGGGTGGCGGGCGGAAGGTCATGGAAGGTCGCTTGAGGGCCGCGCTCAGACCGTGGGGTCAATCCGCTACGCGGGTGAATCAAAGCCGCTCGAGGCGCTGCGCTCGAGTGAAGCTAACTGGAGGAAGGCTACGCTCGAGGCAGGTGGGGCCAGGCGGGAAAAGTGCAGCAAAGCGCGGTGCGGAAAGGTCAAACAAAGTACCGACCGCCGCTTAAGCCGATTAAAAGTGGGCCTTTGAGGGTTCTCGTCGCAGCGGTGGGTCAAAACAAAGCAAAAGTGGGCACACAAATCCCCGTGAGTGTTAAAATTCACTTAACCTCTTTTCTTTCAATAGTCTTTCCACGGTAATCAACACTTTTTTTTTTAAAACTAGGCAACTTGTTAGCTCTAAAACAAACCACCGAAAACATCACACAGTCAGTGGCTTACCAGAAGGGGTATTTTGAAATTGTTAAACTGGACAACTGGTTAGTTTTAAAACAAACCACCAAAAAAATTCACACAGTCAGTGGTTTATCAGAGGGGTATATTTTAGCAGCAGAGTGGGGACAAAGGGGTGGACCCAATGGACAGTAACGCAGGCATGCTGGTTCCTTATGGCATGCCCCACAATCAAGACAACTCTACAAAATACTCTTTCATTACCTCAGGGGCTCTGGAATCAATATTGCTACAATATCAAAAATAGAATCAAACTCAACCAAAAGAAATGGACATGGGGTCAAACCTAACATTTGTGAATGCCAAACAGTATAAGAGGATCTTGCAGCGTAGGCAGGTTAAAATTGCAAGGAAGCTAAAACGGTTGGGAAACAAAAAATTTGTAGCTATACTTCCCAAAGTAACCTACAGTACTCAAGATGCTTTAGTGGAAGGCATACATCAAGGTAATGCGATAGTTCAGGGTGAGAATAAAGTGAAGTCAAATCTGCTGGGAGCAGAGAAAGAAATACAAATAGGTGCATCAATAAGGCTGGCGGAGGAATCGGAACAGCAGGGGTCCAAGGGGTGTTTTGAGACCATCTTAAAAGAGGGAGAGGACAATCAGGACAGTCAGGGCTTATACAGCCCCATGTCAACCCCTTTAACGTGGTCCTCTGAGCTATATGTTAAGGAACTATTGGCCTTAAAAGGGAGGCTGGCCATGCTGGAAGAGAGAGCACAGGTGAAGGATAATGAGTTACAGCTGCTCTCAGTAGCCAACCAGCAATTAGTGCAAGAAAATAAGTTGTTTAGGGACCAACTAAACAACTTTCAACACATTATGGAAACAGGGCAGCGAGAGGTGTTGGCTTTAAAATCTGAATTAAGCCAAATCAAATATAAAGACAAGGTTCAAGCAGATGAAAAACAAGATTCCCATAATTCCAGAGAGTCTACAGCAAATCTAGCAAGCAAGGAGGCCAAGGAAAAGGCACAATTGGAAAATTTAGAAGGGGTCAAATCATGGGCACAAGCGACAAAGGGGTCGATGGAGATGCAAAGAGAGGATATAAGGAAACAAATCAAGTTACAAATATGGGAGGAAAAAGAAGAGCAGAGTAGAGCAGCAAACATAATAGTTAAAGGGTTGAAAGAACATGGTGAGGGGGAAGTCACAAGCAGGCTAGTAAGGGACTTTCTTTTGGACAAACTTCAGTGGGGAGGACATATCCTTCAAGCAAACAGAATTGGAAAAGCAAATAGAGGAGAAAAGGGCAGAAATATAAGGGTAACCTTGAAGTGTGTAGAAGATAGAAACAAAATTTTAAGAAGCAAAAGGTCTCTCCAAGGCACGCCATTTTATATAGATGAGGATCTAACACCATTGCAGCTAGAGGAAAGAAGGAAAGAATGGGAGAAGGTTATAACAGCAAGAAAGGCAGGGAACGATGCTTGGTTGTACAGAGGTAAGGCCCAATTCAGGGACAACCCAAATCATAACAAATAGGAAAGCGGGGGCCCCCAGGATCACCTCTCAATGGTAAGTTGGAATTGTAGGGGCTACCCTTGGAGGAGGGGGCCTGGGTTGGGGCCCATAGCAGAGGGAAAAGATATTATTGCTCTCATGGAAACACATGAACATGAGGGCTGCAGGTTACCTGAATTTGAAGGCTATAACAAAGTTTTAGTTTGGAATGAGTTAACGAAAAGTGGCAAGGGACATGGTGGGGTGACAATCTTGGTTAGGAAAGAATGTGAAAAATTCATAAAAATTGAAAAAAAAGACCCAAATAACCAATACATTTGGATGAAAGTGGCAGATGGGGAGTCTACAATTTGGATCGCAGCTTGCTATTTCGCCCCTTATGGTTCTAAAGTGTACAAGAAGAGGAGCCTAGATAGAGAAGATCCATATGAAGCATTAAAAATAGACATGACAAAGTATGGTGCTACAGGCAAGATCATTTTGCTTGGAGATTTTAATGCAAGAACAGCAAATAACCAAGCTTTATGCTTTAGTAAAGAAGAGAGGCAGAATAGTAATCCGTTGTGGTTAGAGGAAGAAGAAAATCAGAGGTGGAAAAGGATATCTCAAGACTCAAAAGGTGGTGTTTCGTCTTTCGGTGCAAACTTGTTGGGGTTTTGTTGTCTTCACGATTTAATCATATGTAATGGCATAAATACATTGCCGAGATCAAGGGCCTTCACATGTCACACTTATAATGGGCAAAGCGTGGTGGACTATGTCATTGGTTCACAAAGTATTATACCAAAGATAATTGAGGTTGAAATAGGGGGCTGTCCATTAGAACTAAAATCTGATCATAGTCCCGTTGTGACCTTTTCACACGCCTCTATCGCCGATGGGGACCCCCGCTGCCCTGCTGGCTTTTTAGGGTTCTCGCCTCCTTGCAACGGCCACGAGATCACTTGTTAAGAGCTTCAAGTCAATTTGCCGGTGAGTCACCCGCCGAAATGCAGTTCATGCTTGAATCATTATGTAGACGTTATGGAAGCACTCGAAGGGGCTCCAAGAGATCTAAGATCGATCAGAATTGGCCAATTCTCGAGACTTCCTATTTTTAGGAAAAGTTGTTTTTCGATTTTTCATTTTGGCATTTTTGGACCAAACGAAAGGTTCCTATTTTTAGGGTTGCTTTTTCTATTTTTAGAAAGTTTCTATTTTTGGAAAGTTTCTATTTTTGGAAGGTTTCTATTTTTAGAAAGGTCCCGAGTTCTGAAAACGCACTCAGAAGTTCGAAAAACTCAATAGAACTCTCAGAAAATCAAAATGAAAATTTGAAAAATTATTGAAAAATCTGGAAAAAAAGGTCAAAAGCATGAAAATCAGACCCAAAAGGTATCAGATTCTGGAAAACCAGTTCAAAACCAGTCAGATCTGAAGGTCGAGATCATGGAAAATCAGCTCAAAAAAGATGAAGTTCTTGGAAAATCTGGTTAAGTCTAGAAAATTTGCCATTTCCAAGAACAAGGATGTCAAGAAGGATGAAGGAAAGTCTGGAAATTCATGGAGTTCGCCCAGCAGCAAAGAGGAATATCCAAGACTAAGGCAAAGTCCGCCATGCAGCAAGGAAGCTCATCCTAGGATCTTCCAAAGTCCGCCCTGCACATCCTTGCATCCTTCAAAGTCCGCCCTTGAATATCCTAATACCTTCTAAAGTCCGCCATGTCCAAAGAGGTCATCCTAAAGGTCTTGGAAGTCCGCCATCTGCCAAGAAGGATATCCTAACACCTTCTAAAGTCCGCCACACTTATCCTAAAGGTCTTGGAAGTCCGCCATCTGCCAAGAAGGATATCCTAACACCTTCTAAAGTCCGCCACACTTATCCTGGCACTTCTAAAGTCCGCCTAGACATATAAAGTGGGAAAAAATCAAAAAAAATTCTAAGTGTTGATGCCTACCAAGAAGGAAATTTCGAAATCTGCTAAGTATGAAGGGTGGAGAATCATTTCTAAAGGGGATAAAATGTTGAGATAAAAGCTAAAGTGTTGAGGAAGTCCGCCCTAGGAAAGAGGGATGTCCAAGATGTTCATCCTAAAGACTTACAAAGTCCGCCATATACTTGGAGGAGGTTAGCAAGGTACCAAAGAAGTTCATGATGCTTGTCCAAGAAGCTAAGGAAGTCCGCCCAAGATGATAAGATGATAAGATTTTTGGCTAAGTGTTAATGCCAAGTCTAAGAAGAGGTTCGAATATTTGCCTAAGTGAAGAGGCTAAGGAATGAAAAATGAAGAAGTTGGCCAAGTATTGTGACACTTTCGAGAGGACAAATGCCAAGATTGAAAGGGCATGTGCTAAAGAAGATCAGGATTTGGCAAAGAATAAAACGGAATGTGCTTAACACGATGAGGAAAAGAGGTAAAATTTGCCTAAGTATGGAGAAAATGTCGAGAAATTGTCAACTTTGACCCAAGAAAAATGCGCAAGGCAGGGAGAAAGGAAGGATCGTCCTTGGCCAGAAGGAGGAAGAATATGTCAGACATCAAGGAAATTCGCCTAACGAAGACATTCGGACAAGAATATTGCCTAGAAAAATTCGACTGAGCAAGGAAGTATTTGACTTTGGCAGAGCAAAATAAGCTTAAAATCTCGCCTCGGCAAAGAAAAATAGGGATCTGGCAATGAAATTCTCGACGGAATGGCTTAAGATTTGGTTTGGCTAGACGAAATCAAGGACGAAATTGGAAAATAAACTCTCAGCCAAGAAAAAATGAAGGAAAATCGAGATAGCCATGGGTCCAAGACGAACGGGTTGGAATTAATTGAAATATTTTAATATTTTAATATTAATTTTCAACTATTTGGAAACTTAAAATACCTTGGACAAAATCAAAATTGCCAGACACGAATCGGACGAAAGTAAAGCACGCCAGGCGGAGATGAGATCCGACAAAAAAAAAAAAAAATTAAATTCACCATGAATTTAATTAAATTATTTAATGTTTTATTTAAAAGTTGAAAAATCAAAAAATAAACATTAAATAAGAAAAAATCGAATTTTTGAAGATTAGTAAGATTTGTCCGGATAAGTTCGAGACTGATCCTTGTCGGAAGATAAAAGGAAAGTTGCCTGTTTGGAAAATAAAAACAAATCGAGATCGAGAAAGATTACGGCAGTTGCTAAATCGAATTCAATCTCTCAGCATTATAATGAGTTTCAGCAACTCATTTTTTTCACACACAGCTGAAGAGAAATTTATTCTTTCTCGAAATTGTCAGGCAATTAATTCGTCCATAAGCAAAGTCGAATTTTCCCAGAGGGAGAAACAGTGTTATGTTGAGGAATTTTTCGTGGGAAAAGAAATAGAGATTTATTCAAAGCTGAATTCTTCTTGAAGAGGGGCGCACTTTTCAAAAAAATCAGATTTTTAAATCTGATTTGCATTTAACGTTCCTTCGCTGAGGTTTGGTGATTGGTCAATTAAATTTGCTATCTTTTCATATACTGTCATCTTGATGAAGCTCTGGCAAAATTTTCAATTTTATTCAAGTCACTTTCAGCTTGCTTTTTCGCAGCAAATTAATTATCTAAACAGCTGAAAGTCAAATTCTCAAATCCAAGGCACGAGGTTTTAATAATTTTAAAAGTCTTTTTATTAATGTTAATATTATGACTGCAGGTTGACGGACACGGCAGGAGTATTATCCAGGAAGTTGAAAATGAAGTTCGCCAACAAGGGTGCTCAGAAGGAGACCAAAGTCATCTCGAAGTGGAAGAATGTCGTGGATACTGACCTCGGACATGTGGATTTTGACGAATTCAAGCAAAGAGTATACGGTCAGAAGGGACTTCCCACGGCAATAGCCAGAAGAATGGTCAGAAACGGGATATTCCAAGCAGCTGGATTCCCTCCGGCAATGGATTGTGCAGAGTTAATGGTAGAATGTGCTCGCCATTATGATGCCCAGAAAAGACAGATTATCGCCCCTGACGGAAGGATCTTGGCACACTTGAACGAAGTGTCAATCCAGGAGACCTTTGGCATCCCTGAACATTCAAGAACGGTCTATAAGACCAAAGAAGAAGCCAAAATGCTATATGACAGCAAGTCAGATTTGTGCGCCACAACAGTCAACAAGGTTTGGATGGACAAGCCAAAGCCGTCAATCAAGAAGTTGCCTAAGAGACCTCGCCGCACGGATTTCAAGGAGGATTTCGGAGATATTGTGCTGATGCTTAACAGAATAGCTGGCAATCCGCAAGGCGCCTTCTTTGAGAGCTGGATGTACTATTTCATCGACGAGATCACCTCTGGAGTCAAAATGTTCAACTGGTCACGGATGATAAGTGACAACCTCCATGAGCAACTGATCAACCTTGAAGAGACCAAGTCTTTTCACATGAGTTCATATGTGATATACCTGTTGGCCAGATCATACAAGTATCCAGGATTGATCTGCAAAGGCAAAATTGGCAATGGGGAGAACGAGCTCAGGCCTTACGACTGCTATCCTCAGCTCCAATTGAAGGAGAAGACTCACTTCAGGAGGGTGCATGATGCATTCCTAATGCATATCACCAGAAAGCTTCAAGGAGGAGTGCACCAAAGGCTGAGCCATGAAGCAAAAAGTCTTATCAGCAAATATGGGTCTTGGTTCATCCAGTTCCCTAAATTCACATATATCAGGATCTAGGGATTTACTGGAAATCCCTATAAATTGCCTATCTATCCGACTAATCGGATGATATTGCTCGAGGTTTTAAGACAATTAGAAGAGTACCAGAATATTCAGAGGCCGACCAAGAAGGCGTCCGTCACATTCCCATTCTTCATCGGGAACATGCTAGAGTACTGTCCATCCGCACAGGCAGCTGAAAGTGCAAGACTAGAGATCCAATGGTATCCTTTCACGGCATACAAGTCCAAGGTCAATTATGACCCACATCATAATATCCGGACAGTGGAAGGGAGAAGATATAAGCACAGGATGGAATTGGAGGATTTCTGGGCAAATGCTGCGGATGAATATGAGGTCAGACGAAAGATGTGGTCCAGGATGTCCTTGGATTTCATGAGAACAATTGAGTTCTGTCGAGTGCCTGATCAGCTCCAAGATGATGGAAACCACGTCCAGCCTCGCTTTGAGGAAAGCCGACCTCTCCCTCCAGTAAAATGGTCAGAGCCAGAGCACGCAAACCTAGCCACCCTGATGAGGCCAGTGACGAAATATTCTCAGTGGTGGGTTGATTATCATGTTCAGGAATTGAGACAGAAAGGAGTCACGCTCACATATGATCTGTTGAGCGAATCAGAATCATATTCCTCTAATGCTGGTGCATCCCATCAGGACTTGGTCAGGATTGGGGAGAAAAGAAAAGAAATAATGCCAAGTGCAGAGCCTGTTTCTAAGAGGCATAAAGGAGAGCCTTCTCGGTCAGCAGCATCCAGGAACATTGACCAGTTTGTGGCCAATATAGACGACTCCTTGGTGGAAATGCTTGAACCTCTTGCAGCTCAGGAAGTAAATGATGAGCCTATTCAACTAGATGATGAAGAGCCTGTGTCACCAACAGGCACAGAAATTTTAGGTTCAGACAATGACATGGAAGTCCGGGATAATGACTTAGAGGAAGGAATGATTTCCGCCCTCAGAGGGATAGTGGATGTTCCAAACGAGGACGAGGTTCAAGTAGAGGATGGCATTGAACAATCGACCATTCCAGACTGGCTGTTGGAAAGGATGAAGATCCAGGTGCCTGCTGAGGCTCAACAAGAAGAAGAAGATGATACTGCCGATTTCTTGGCTAGATTAGAGCAGGTTGCAGTCAAGAAGCCCGCCAAGAAGTTCTCCACCATTCAGAGGAACGAGACAGGCAACCGTTATGTGCACATTGCAGTGCCTACAGTGGACAAGCCACAGGACGAAATCACTCCACAAGAGTATGCAATAACCACTGTTGACCTTGGTCCGACCTCGAAAGGTCAGGAAGTAGAAGAGTTAGATAATTCCGTCTCGACCATTAAAGCGAGACTGGAAAAGGAAGTGACCAAGAAGAAAGAGTATAAAAAGGAGGTCAAACGTCTCAAGGAATATATACAACATTTGACCCAGCCGCTTGATCAGGGCAATGCGACCGTTCCTCCTCTCCTCAATTCATCACAGGAGGTGACTAGGGAAGTTGAGCACGGAATGGTGACGGCCAGGGAAGCACAAGACTGGATGGCAAGTGAAGGCACGGAAGCGGCCTTGTTCATGGAAAAGTTGGCACTGGCCTATGGACGAACCTCTTCATTTCTTTCCAGATTGATGGATATGGCAGAAACATGGGAAGGTGTCCCGGATATGCAGGAAAGGCTTATTCCAAGCCTTAGAATTTTGAAGAGCACTCCGAGGGAGGAGTTAGTTGATAAAAAGGTGATTGCTGCAAGGGCAGCATATGATTTTCATCACTGGTTTTGGGCAGTGACAATACGAGAAGAAGTCTTGGAGAAGGCAAGAGTCGATGGACTTGGAATTGAAGAACAGGTCAGGAAAATCCAGGAGAAGATTTGCATGATAACTACTGATGTGTTCGACCGTGAAGTCATCCGGGAGAATGACATGCAGTTGGAGAGATTGAAGCATAAGGTTCAAGAAACTTTCTTCTCGACCGCTGGACCTTTCTTGAAACAAGACTTTGCGAGAGTGGCAAGACTCTCGTCCATTCGAAAGGATTTTGAGAAACAGGAGGCAGATTGGGAAGGTACTTTTGCTAGATGTGCCGAGAAGTTGGACGGACTTGAATTCCGGATCAGCATGCTGCCGCCTGTCACGATGGACGAGGTCATTGCAGTAGTGTCCAGATTCGCCAAGCATAATGTCACTCAAATGGATAAGGACGCCTCTCCTTGATTATAGCTGGAACT
>VDFB02075614.1:0-12528 GCA_007258455.2 Sequoia sempervirens | reverse complement strand
ACATTTTTCATACATGTCCACCAGAGCATTTCCTACTACAATATCAAGCAAAAACCCCCCTTTCATTATGCTTTGATGCATATCCATACCATGTTCCAAAGTTCCCATTTTGGCACAGGTAAGGAGGATGCTGACAAACTACACCAAACCAAAAAAACTCCTATCGAAACCCATAGACTGAGTAGCTATCAAAGGGAAAGCCCCCTCAAAAATACCACAATAGTTTCCACAATAGGTTGTTACAAACCAAAATTCAACACAATTAAAAGATAGGAAACTGATAGAAGAGTGGGGGACCCAGCCATAAAGAGGACGGTTACATCAATAATAGGATTGGAGATGGTATTATTCTTTGTATGTTTATTCGTAATCTTATAAAAAAGATCACAAATGACCTCTAAGTAGTAGTGCAAGCCTTTGAAAGCTTTATGACTTGTAGAATAACATCTAACTATTTGTTTAGAGCATATCAATTTTCACAGAAAGAGGATCTATAGAAAGCAAAGGTTGAATTTAGAGGCCCAAAAACTTCTCAAACATAAGGATTGCTTCCACATGTCAACCATGTTTTCTTGGTCAATTATCATCTTTTAGTTTGAATGGACTGCTACTATGAAAATAAGTTAATTGCTTAGATATGTTAGTATTTCAGTTTAAGATTTAAACATTCAATTTATATTTACTTATGGTTTAAATCATTGCTTTTTCTACAGGTGTGATTGTATACTTTGGTATGGTAAAGGCTTAAGACAACTCTCTCTGGGTATGTGCGTAATCACATGATGGCCAAAAAGTGGCAATATGATGGGTATTTGTAGGGTATGTGGCTGATGACTTTTTTCTACCCAAAATTAATGAAAAGAAAAGGGTTTTTAAAAGAGATTCTCAAATTTTCACCAATATAAATTATTCTTTACTTTGAATTTTAATAAATAATTATTATTCATTTTCTATTTGAATTACTGCACTAAAGTCTTCTGATTGATAGGCTAATTGAAAAAACATCTATATCTTTCAAAGCAGTATCACATTTTGAATCCAAAAAATGTGTCACATTCTATGCTCTACATACTATAGGATTAAAAAAAAATGTATTTCATGAAGTTTTGACCAAGTTATGGTGGTCAGGCATATGATTTTTTATATTTTTAAAAAGTTGTAATAAAAAATTCATAATTAATTATTTACTTGGAAAAAAATTACAAAAAAATATGCATCACATCGGGACATGAGTACTCTACTTATATCTAAAATATTATAAAAAAATATTATCATTTTATTGTGGTTAGGTGGTCGACACACCTACCTCTTATTTTTCCCTCAAATTTGGCATACTCAGATTGAAATTTCAAATTTTCACCAAATAGATTTTAAAAAAATAAATAAACCTAGTAGTTTAGAAACTATATTCAATTTGCTAGATTCTATTCTCATATATTATTTTTGAAATAATATAGATAACTTATCTAAAAATTTACATCAAGTTGTGTAACTCTCTAATTTTTTCTCAATTTTTTGCCACTTATAAGTATTGTTTTTTCCATGATGATCCCGCATACCCTCCTTATGGTCATGGAGAGAATCAAAGCTCTCTGATCACCGGCCTGTTTATTCATTGTTTATGGCAGAGGTGGACATGCTCAACAGAAGCAAATTAGAAAAAGGTTTAATGAGTTTAGGCGCAAGATTCCAACTGGAGGAGCTGCTACCCAAAACCAAAAGTTGTCATTAAATTCTCAAATTTAATGTAAATAATTGTTTCTTGGGAGCTCTTTGCATCTTTTTAACTATAGAGAATCTGTTAAATACATATTCTAATTGCTTTTTAACAAACATGTTATGATGCTCTGGTTCTCTCTCTTATTAAATAGGCATAATATTCTAGAGATATTTCATGAACAAAAAGGATGATCTTATATTGTTCCAAAAGTAGTGGTTACTTCACTTCTAGGAAACATTGGATTCAATTTTGTAAGGCAACTGAAATTCAATGTACAATGAATTTTAAAAAATGAAGCATGTCTACTACAAGACATTTATATATTGTATGTGTACTGAAAATTACCACACTTAAGAGTGTTGGTTGGGATGCCATAAATTAACAACACTTCAGGTGTATTGCCATCAAGTTAAGATGTTCTTAATATAAAATGTGATTTTATATAACATAAACATATGTGTAGCTATGTAATCAAAGCAAAGCATTCTGGAGACATACACCGAAGCAACTGAAATATAGACACACTAATAATTTAGATCATAGTAGCCATGTTTGTAAGAACATGAAATACAAGAGGTCAGAAAACTGAAATGTGGTTGAGCCACAAAACATAGGGAAAGAATCGAAAATTTTGGCAGATTCCTTTCAAGAAAATATCCCAAATGCATATAGACCCTCCTTCATATTCATAGAGGCACAAAGAAAATTGTAGCAGTAGTACACTTGAGGGGACTCAAATTGAACATTAAGTGTTGTGATGAGAATTTATAGTTGAATTCCTTCTCTTATGATATTGGTGGAAGTGTTTATTTTTATATCTGGTGCAAATTATCCTGTATGACCTTTAGAACTATTAGGGAAGTTGGTTTATTTTATGGTAGGTTGAACATATTGTATATAGTCTTCTTTAGGATATATTTTCCTTGTGGGATATTTCCATTCAACTTAGATGACCTGATCGAGGGGTATGTCTACCATCATGTTTTCCCAAGATATTCACTTGGCCTTGTCTATTGGGTTGCTTTAGCAACAAATGAGTGTGGTAGTCTATCTATTTAATTTTTTTGTAGGAAATTGAACACAACTCTCCACCATGAAAGCCCCAAGAATTCACGACTTGAGCTTGTTCCATTTGAAAAATTATTGTTGATAATATTTATGGTCTTTGAGGAAGATAGTTCATTTTACTTTAGGTTTTGACTACTATGTGTGATCTTTAATGTTGTTGTGGTGGTTTGTTTATTTTATGGTTGGTTTAAATTTTACATTTCTCTATGCCTCATGCTTAGTAGTAGCCCTCTAATATGCTCAATATTGTTTTCCAGTTTGTTATAAATTCTTGGTTCAATTCTAAATTTTGATTGTATCATGTGGAGCTTGAAACTGCAACTGTTCTTTGGTTATTGACAAGCAAGTATGTGCCAATTTGTTATTTATTCGAGTATTGTCTAGAACTAGTACTCTAGGTGGCTTATTTGAATGCTTTGTTTCATTATTTGATTGTCTTCCTCTTTATCTCGTCAGTTGGAGAGCCTTCCTGCTATGGTAGCTGGAGTATGGTCTGATGATCCTAGTTTGCAGCTTGAAGCAACAACTCAATTTTGGAAGCTACTATCAATTGGTAAGTTTGTTTAATTTATGTTACTTAGGCGATTATGAATTACTTTTCATTTCACTTACATGACATTGGTTATGATTGATGCATGTTTCTATTAACAGAGCGTAGTCCTCCCATTGAGGAAGTTATTGAAGCGGGTGTGGTCCCACATTTTGTAGAGTTTCTGACAAGGTAGGACTTTCCTCAACTTCAGGTTCCATTCACAGTTTTGTTTTGAACTTTTCTAGGTTAAATTCTGTTTGTTAGAGTGCACACTTTTTTTATGCTAATCTTATCATTATTTCTTTTGTGCATGGGTTTTTTTGGTAAAGAATAGGAACATAAGGCATAATTTTTTTTGAGTTCTATTGAGTTTTCTAGTTTTCACCATCTTTTACAAAAATTGTGACACTATTTTTCTGTTTCCAGGAAAAGGATTCTTTAAGTACTTATTCAATTTTTTGGCTTTGTTGTTGCTTGTAGTTTGAGGAAGCACGGGCATTGAAAAATATAGCTTCAGGGACATCTGATCATACTCAAGTAGCCATTGACCATGGAGCAGTACCAATTTTTGTACAACTCCTTAGTTCTCCAAGTGACGATGTTCGAGAGCAGGTTAAATTTTACAAACTATTTCTCTTCTCTGTCATTTGAATCTATATTTATGAAAATTTGAAATTCATTGTCTCTGACATATTGTTGTCCTGATTTTTTTGTTAGGTTGCCTGGGCATTGGGTAATGTGGTTGGTGACTCCCCAAAATGTAGAGATCTAGTTCTTTCTCATGGTGCTCTCATGCCACTTCTTGCTCAATTGAATGAACATGCTAAGCTTTCAATGTTGAGAAATGCAACATGGGCTTTGTCTAATTTCTTCCGAGGGAAACTACAACTAGCGTTTGAACAAGTATATCAGTTCACCCATGTCTTTCCTTGTTTTAACTTGAATAATTTTTATATTACTATTTGTTTCAAGCACTTGCTGAATTATTTTTTTCCCTTAGACAAAGCTTGCTCTACCTACGCTTGAGCAACTTATTCATTTGAATGACGAAGCAATTCTAACAGATGCTTGTTGGGCTTTGTCTTATCTCTCAGATAGGACAAATGATAAAATTTAAGCTGTGATTGAGGTTGGTGTCTGTCACAGGCTTGTTGAGCTCCTGCTGTAAGTGTAAATAGTTAGTTTGTTATGGTAGAGATAGGTGTTCTATTTCCCTTCAATGTTAAACAATATCTTGGGTAATACTTTCCTATGCTAGTCATATATTAAATTGTAAGGCACCAGATATAATGGATGGTATGACTTAGATTAATCCGTTTGGCTCCATGTTTGGATTGTTATACATGTTTATAACATGAATAATTGCTTTGTTTTGGATATTTTGAAAAAATGCATGTATGTTTATGTTTACAGCCATCCCTCTCCATTTGTCCTTATATTAGCTCTCTAAACAGTGGGAAATATTGTAACTAGTGATGATTTGCAGACTCAGGTATAAGTTTATATTGACATTTTCTTTAGATTTTCATATCAATAATTAATTGTTCTTTTTGCAAGTGTATGATGTTGTCATTGTACTATTTCATTGACTTATGTTATGGTGTTTCATTTAATTTCAATACATAATCAACAATGAAGTACTTCCTTGCCTATTAGCTCTCCTAACCCATAATCACAAGAAGAGCATCAAGAAGGAAGCTTGCTAGACCATTTCAATCATAACTGCAGGCAATAAAGAAAAAATTTAGGTCTTTCTATTTGTTATCTAGACTAGAGAAGCATCTTTGTTGAATGGTGTGAAACTAAATTATTTTAAGGTTTGCTATTTGTTAATGGATATTTTGGTTTTTAGGCTGTGATCGATGCAAACATCATTCCTCCACTTGTTCAGCTCCTTCAAACTATTGAGTTTGATATTAAGAAAGAAGTAGCATGGGCCATATCAAATGCAACTTCTTGTGGTACACATGAACAAATCAAGTATGTATTATTTTAACATATAATTGCATGTATATAAATATATTATTAATGTACTGGGATTATCTGTAAAAGTACAAATCTTAGGCTTACAATGTTAGGATGTGTTCCAGAGTGCTTTCAATGTTGGAATCCATAGCTTGTTTGAAAGCACCTATTTTAGGCTTTTAGCCATAGCAGCATGGCAGTGAATTGTTTGATAAAATGCTTTGGTAGACATGTATTAAAAATGTGGTAGCATAGACAAGGAAGTGAATTGTTTGAATAAATGCCTCAAAGGTCATGAAGGTCAATCATGCACACCTAATGATCAATTATATATGTAAATTGTAATGCAATAAGGGTTACTGACATGTGAAGTATGTGCAACCCTCATCCACTAAACCTACATGACTGCATGCACCTAGAACCCAAGCAAATCTTACAATGTTAGGATGTGTTCCAGAGTGCTTCATTAATTCAAATATTTTGAGAGGTTCCTTGCATAATCCATTTTGTGCACACTCAACAATCAATCATTTCATTCCATGAGATGACATCTCTTTGAGGCATTCTATCAAACAATTCAGGTGTCTTGTCTATGATTCCACATCTTGCATATCCAACTATAACATCTTGGTATCTTTTTAATTCCTCTATCTTTCATCAATCTCTTTACTATTTGAACCTTGTATAGGTGTTCTAGAGAAGAACATAAGTTGCAACATTTTTAGGATAAAAAAAAAAGCAGTGTTGCTGGAAATATTCAACCTATATTCACTATCGGCCTAACATTACTACATTGGGGGAACTCCCCTCATAGCTCCACCGATAGACCGATGAAATAATATCGACAACACTAGAACATATCGATGAAAGATAACACAACGTCCCACTGATGGGGAAACAACATGCTTAACCATGAAAAGTGCATTCATTTTTTGCATTTTTTGTTTGAGTTGTGGATTTTGTTATTCTCTTATTTCATTACATGAGAAGAATATTTATTAAATTCTTCAGAATGAGAGAAGGGCAGAGCTATGTGTTGAACACGCCAAGGTCCCTTGCTGTCTAGTTGATGAGGTTCCATAAGCATGACTAGGTCATGATTCTCATTCTTTTGGAAAGTATTGGCATACTTTACCTCATAGATCCATTTGATCACTTTGTGGGGAAAACTATGATGAATGACTTGATGTATCCTCTCAAAGAAAACACAGTCCCATTTTGGGCCATTCTAGTAAGTGTTGGAATCATTTCCTGTATATCCTTTCCATGCTATAATTTGTAGTAATAACAAATTTTCATCAAAAACATTTTACTACATTTACTGCTACACATTTCTTCTTATAGGAGACCAAATCAATTTTTATATTTAGTGTTTTCTTAAGCCGATGATTAAAGAATCCACATACATTGGTTGTAGATATATGCAGTTCCATGTATGACAAGAAGGGTGTTAACTGTTATTAGATACTTGCAGTAGTTGCACCATCCATTGTAATTTGCATCTACTATTTTTTTCACAAAAATATTAATGAGTTACACCATGCTATTCTAGGTAACATTCTTATTTTCTTTGCATTCTATCTTTGTATAAATGGTTTTCTATTTTAGTTGATTTAGGAAAGCCACTAATAAATTTAAACTCTTGATCTGAGTTTATGACAGGGCTTTTGTTCTCAGTACTTGTAACTAATATTATAACTGATGTTGTGAAAGATGCAGTTGATCGACTTCACCCTAAATTTTTTTGGCGGTGTTTTCCAGATGGAATATCAGTTAAGATCAACTTATCAACCTCTAGTACTAAACTTTAGTCTTAGCTTTTTAATCTTCTTGATTAATGATCATTTTGGTGCAAGCTCTTTGTTTATTGTTATTATTATTTTATCATTGATGATTCAAATTGGCCTTCTAACTGGTATGAGGTTTTTCCAGAAATTTGATAACATTACAAGGAGGGTTGAGTGTCATGGAAATGAACATGTCATAAGGGAAGGTCACAAAATCTTTCCAAGTGAACATACCTCATGTAAGTGCAACATCCTATACTTTTTGTTAAAATCATCAAGGGAGGTTTCCCTTTATTTATAACCTGTGGAAAATTTACAAGGTGTGGAATATACAAGAATACTTGCATTCATACAAAAATCAGCTATTAGATCAATTATTCAATAACATGCTATCTTATTAAAACAACACCATGCAGAGAAATAATGACAAATTTTCTCCTTTATTGCTACATTGCAAAATATTAAACACCCACTTGGAATAATGCACAAAACAGAGTGGAGAGAGTGAAGCATTGGCTACTTTAATCTTTGAAATTGATGATTTTTTTACTAAATTGATAATGTTTGAAGTTATTTTTCTTTCTTAGATGTTGAGTCTAATTAATAAGTTTAATGTTGTGTTGCAACTTGCAGGTGAGTGTGTTGATATGATAAAGGCTAGCATTGTTGATCCTCTAAAATTTATTAGAATTGCATTAGTTGATGTAGAAAGGTAAAACTATTTATCATTATTATAATTAGTGGAACTTGCAACTACAATATCTGATAAAAATCTACTTCCAAATATGCTTTTGATGGATGTTCATATCTTCATCAAAAGCTCCAATTCACACACAGGAAATGACACTTTCTGCTTACTCAATTACAAATTTACAATCAATAATCAAGCTATTGATCATTTGTTCAGGAATAAGGCAGTTGTATATCACTAATTGAATATTGTCTATTTGTTTGTTGTCTTGCATGAATTCATATTTTTAAAAATTGTAAGAGATAACTAGGAAACATTATATCTAGCACCTAAGTTTAGGGTGCCATAGTTGGAAAAGGAAAAGAAAATGCTTGAATTTTATCCTTTGTATTATTTGGGTTTTTTGTGTTTTTGATGCGCAAATTTTGAAACCTTATTTTTAGGTTGCAGCTCCAAATTGGAGAAGTGAAAGTTGAATACCAGCGAGGAAGAGTTTAGAGGAGCCGAAACCAATAGTGATGGGAAAGTTGTGGATTTTCAAGGGGATTAAATGGGTCAAGCCCCTATAGGAGGCTGCTGCCCTTCCAAAAGGATTGTAGTTAAGGAATGGGACAATAATATAAGTATATGAAAAATAGGGAGTATTTTTGTTTTCTAAATAGTGTTTGTAAGTTGTAGAGTGTCACTAAGACATTGAATGTAACCAATGAGATTTTGATTTGCCAATGAGACTTAATAAAGTAAATTTTTAGAGTGGTTTTTTCTCCACTCATAAATATTGTGCTATGACTCCTCTTGATTTGTAATTTGTTTGTGTTTGTGTTTGATCAATCATGGGCCTTGCTCAAGAATTTTAATCTCATTTCATGGTGTTTTTAACATCGGAATATCTATGATACTCTGGAAAGCTTATATGCATAAATTTGTGAGGATTAATTAAGTTAGATTTGATTTGTAATGACTAAATATATGACTCAAATAAATGACTAGTTAACAACAATCACCACCAAATTAATAATCAAATATATGACTAAACTAATGACTAAATATATGACTAAACTAATGACTAAATTATGACTAAATACATGACTAAATATATGACTAAATAAATCACTACCATGACTAAATAAATGACCAATTAACAACAATCAATGAAAAAATTAATGACCAAAATCATCGATTCAAATAAAATGACTGAAATAGTCGAATACAACCTGGTGGTGCTATAAATAACTAAAATAAACTACTAAAATAGTCAATGCGACCAAAATTAATGACTAAATATATGACTAAATAAAATGACTAAAATGACTAAAATCAATGACCAAATCAATGACCAAATCAATGATAAATAAATGACTCAAAATAGTTTAGTCATAACTCTATGGTGTTATAAATGACTACAAATAAACCACTAATAGTCACGTGACTAAAATTAGTCATTTATATGCAATTTTTAGTAGTTTATTTATTCATATATTGTTGTTTGTGTACTAGTGTTTCAATGTCCTACTTTGGAAAAAATGTGAGACACAAAATTGTGGGATGACCCCGTTATCTTAATGCAATCTCATAACATGAGAACGTTATAACACACTCACATTATTTGAATGTAATCCATAATGTGAGTGTGTTTCATTATAACGTGATCGTGTTTTCTCTTTTATGGGACCAAAAAGTGAAGTGGTCACTTTTTGGTCCCCCATCTTGGTGCACATGCCTAATAGATCAAAAGATGGATCAATTTTCACACTAGAAATGAGATACCATGGTCAATGAGGTTTTGGTGTAGGAAATAGGTAATAAGGTGAAGAGTGCAAAGGCAGAACAAAACCAATGTGTATGAAAATGAATGAAAGATAAGATAGGATCCAAATTAGATGCCATAAGATATTTGAAAATGCTCACAAAAAGACAATCAAAGAGACAAAGGAACACAATTATGTCAAGGTGTCAAAAGTGGGCTAGGAAATCACATGGTTAAGCAATAAAAATACATAGGAATGAGACACCTCATCTCAAGAAAGAATTATAGTGTGTCCTAAGAGTAGTATGATTAATAGTAGCTAAATGTGAATCGTCACTATCTAGCCATAGGTAGTGGGATATAGTTTAAAAATATAGACAAGAAAACAACAATGTGGAAAGGGTGGCGCAAGGATGGTCACAATGGTGAAGGTGAAAAAGATAAAAATAATAAAAAAGATAAATCACAATAATAGTGAAAAATTACTTCCAATGCATTCAATATCAAGGATTTGGATTAGTGTATTTCAAAGTGAATATCATGGGTTTATGTACCATGTTGAATATGAAATTTTAGATTGGTTTAATCTTTTTTTTATACTTGCTTTGAAAAATGGAAGGGAATGTGATGTGGTAAGTGTGGAAATTACTATGTGAGTGTGGATAGGATAAAGTGATGTCTTGCCATGGATTGTTTCAAAATTTTAACCATAGTTGACTTTGGACTTTGAAGGAGACGTGGGAATAGTCAAATCACATCGGGATTGGGAGACAAATGCATGAAGGGAAAAATTTAGGACAATGTGTTCTCCTTAGGTTATGGGTATCAATAGCAAAGGAAAATAAAGACTTATATCTCAAGGGCTAATCACAAAATGACACAGTGGACCAATGATAAGGATATGGAATGGTTTTTGAAGGAGATAAGTGGGAGACCTCAAGCTTAATAAAGTAATGTTGATTTTGCTTGTATAGGGCCTTTGAGTTTCTTTAATGTAGTTTTTTAGTACATCTATTAGGATTAAATATGTTTTTGAATTTGATTTTATTTCAAACGATTTTATTTTCTTTCATGTTTGTACACCACCCCTATAGTCTAACCCCATGCAACTAGTAAGATGCAAGGGTTCAACAATAAGGATTAGCTTAAGCAAGATATTATTATCATATGGTTGTTGAAAAGTATATGATATAATAGAGCATGTGAACATCAATATGAAAATGGATGTGTATGTCAAGAAAAAAAATGTTATATTATAAAACATAATTGTCTAGTTTATTCCTCATAAATATTGCTTTGGATAGTTGAATAGTATAATTTCCTTTCTTTATGATAAATCAAATTGAAACAATGCATCAAAAACTATGCCATATGATCAAGTAGCTCTCTTCTAGTGATATTCATGAGGTCACTACATAATAAATGATATGTTATGATATACCCCCAAGGTTATAATCAAGATTATGTATCAAATACTTAATCACAAAATGATTTCTTCATGATCCATGGAGCAAGTTATTGTAGGGCCTCTCTAATGTTTGATTAACTTGGTGCTACTATGCGTACAACAACTCAGAGGATGGACTCCTGAATGAATACTTCATCTTTCACACAAGAGGCTTCATTTAATTATCAACCAGGGCATCATAATCTTTTGACAGTGTTGGCACTATATATGCATTCAAGGATTCTAATCACACCCTATATCAATGGAATTTAGGTAGTTACACATGTACATAAAAATACAAAAGCTAGAAAAGGAAATAAAACACTTAATTTGCAAAATAGGGGAAATAGATATAAGTTGCTACCTTATGGTACGAGTACCTATCACTCAAGACTCTAACTATTTAACTCCTAAAATTGAACCATAACTAATTTCTCTAAAGGATGAACAAACATTAAGCTACAAAATTCTAATCAATTACAAAAATACTTTTATGAATTCCACATGCATGTAACTGGAAACTATCTTAACTAAATTCAACAATGCATTAATTAATCTAATAACATTAAATAGGGTGGATAGAAGTACCTCAAGTGGCCTTTTCTTGAGTTGTTGCTTCCATATAAATGTCAAACACTTACTACTTAATCATCAAATTATTCTATTGAACTAACCCCTTTATTGCATAAAACCTTTGAACTCTTACATACAATCTGACAAGAATCTACTAAATATTTCTCATTCAGCAATACATATCTATTGTTTGTAACTAATAATAGGAAAAACAACTAACAACGATCAACAACTACTAGAAATTATTAACTAGAAACTAGATTTACTCAACAATAGATCCCATTATATAGGGTTTGGGAGGAGTCTTATTTCTCTAGCACTAAAAAAAGAATCATGATGTATCTGTCCAATCTCCCTCAAAGATAGTGAGAGGACTTAGTCTTAACATAGAAAACCATAATTAAAAAGTAAAAGAAAATAAACTAAATTAGAACTTTGTCCCTATCAATTAACCGCCATGAAAGAGACATGTTTTTGGGAGTTGTCAGGTCATGGGTTATTCCTTCTCAAAAGATAATTCTTCTCCTTCAAGTAGTCTTATTTAGTGGATAAGAATGTGTTGTGGTGACTCATGATTGGCCATTAAATGGTCAGCTTCATTCTCCTCTAGAATTGTCATGCTTCAACTATTCTGACCTCTCCCTTACAACCGTCTACAAATGTTATGTTATGGGCTGTAAATCTATTTGCTATGGGTTATAGTCCTTCTAGCTGCAAGAGGTTAGTTTCATCCCTAAGGAATACACACCATTAACAATAATAATTTAAGCATAGAATCATACTAAATCTCATGAACATTCATGCATTCAAACATTCAAATGTCAACATATCATATATTTATTTCCACATACTTAAGTTTGTTTTAAAGTGTATGAAAGGTATAAAAGATGTATGTGTGCTGTAGAAAAAAGGACCCTTCGCTTCACATGGGAATAATTCATGATAAATTGAATTAATGAGGCCTTGATTCAAGTGTTGTGAGGCATTTCATGCATCCA
>VDFB02075613.1:0-41800 GCA_007258455.2 Sequoia sempervirens | reverse complement strand
CTTTTAAAAACGGGATCCCATTTTTTAAAAAGTGGGATCCCGTTTTTTGCAAGCCGAATTAATTTTTTTGCCTAAGGCAAAAACTTCCACGTTTTGTGGACTCATCTTCTTGCACTTACCTGTATGGAGGACTCAATGATACCCCCCAAGGACAACATGCATCATGTATATACAATCAAATACCCCCCATAAGAGGGAAGTAGAGAGATAAGATATCCCCCCCATGATGTATGATCACCTACAAACATGGTTAAAGTCTGAAGACAAAACAAAATCCAATGCCTACAAACAATGTTTCTCCCCTTGGGAAGAAGATACACCAAGTACAAATGTAGGAATGATTCCCATTCTGGATAGGAAGTGGTAGGAAGACGAATCCAAATGTAGGAAGATTGTGTCTCTGAAATCTGCTCATGTGTTGCCAAGTTATTGGATGATGAAGATGATGCCACAATCCAATTAGGTACATGCCCAATCACAACAAACTGTGACAAACCAAGAACCAATGGAAACTGATCTTGAACAAGCTCCAAAGACAAACATGAAGTGACAATAGTTGATCCATGACTATCATCAAATAAGAGAGATAAACCCTCAAATTGGTCCTCCAAGTCTAAAATGTGAGACTTCACAAACAAAGAAGCAATGTCTGTCAAATAAGAATCCCAATCAGGAAGACTATTAGATACATGTTGCAATGAATCACTGGTAGTACTCAATGATTCAACAACATAAGATGAAGAATCAAGAACCTCTAAAGCATCTGCAATCTCCTCCAAAGGATCACAAGCATGGGTTATCAACTCTGAAGAATGAAGAAGCACATGTGAGTTGGAAAGAGGACCTTCAAGAGATGGAGAAGAATCATGATCTTCATGCACCTCTCTAATGTGATTCTAAAGAGCATGAGGGCATTGGAAGTGAATAAGTGTCTCCAAAAAGTCATCATCTACATTTTCAAAAATAACTCTAATGACAGCAGCCCTGAAGCCTTTCCAAATGCAATACTCATCAGCTGTGCTAGGACAAGGAACTTTATCAAACAAATAGGACAATAGATTCCTCTCACCAAGATGAGTGAGTATTAAATTACTCCATTGCCTATAGTTCCCTTTCTCCAAAGTAATTAAGTCATCCATTTACAAAGATATGAGCTTCAAAAGCCAAAAATAGAGATCTATCTTCAACCTAGAAAATATGGCACAAAACTGCAAAATCTCTGCAAAATATCTGCACCACTGAAAAATTCAGGTCTCCAGCTTTCCGTTGATATTTTGTTTGAAAAATTTCACCTCCGTATGAGAAAGTTATGAAAAAATGAAAAAAAGGCCTATAAAAATGGCACTTGGGGGAAAAATACAAAATCTCAAGGCTAATTGGGCGCAATTTTAAAGCACTCAGGGGCTAACATACGGTCACCCATGTGACCATCGGTGAACATAAAAATCCTTCCAACAATACTATATGGTCAGCCTTTTAAAAAAGTTATAAAACAAAACATTTATATATGTAAAATCATATGCCAATCAAATGGAATGTCGACATGACAGGCGAGTACCTTCAACTATGGACAAGATAATAAGGAGACTGGTCACAGGCTATATGGAGTACCAGTAACAACCAGCCGATGGAAACAAATGCATATCGATGGAAGACTATGCTAATAGACAAGACCATCGATCATGCCAAGCACCGATTGAATAGGTACGAAGGTAGATGTGGTGCACAAACCTGCAGATGAAGTTACCCGTCGACGATAAATGTTGTACGATGGACAATGGAAAAACTCGTACCTTGGCCAATGGAGTATGATGTCGGATTAGTGAATGCCGATGATTGGAGAGGACAGCCAACAAGTGAAGATACAAAGGGCGCTGATATACAAGATTTGACAGCTGCAAACCCTATGGTTAATACGATGACCATTGCATGTGGAACTGATAGCCAACAAAGCCAAAGATAGATCAGCCAATGGATGTTGATGGGGCAGTCAGGCGATTAATAGTCCTGTACCATCCTTACAATCCTTGGATAGATGGAATCAACCGATGGAAATAAATTCATCAACTAGATCTGATCGACAAGAAAATAAATGCCCGACAATAGATACGGCCTCCTGCAGTGTTGACCCGGCCTCATACCTTGCGGATGAACATCAAACTGATGTGATGACCGATACCTGCATAGGGGTTATGAAGATGCCACGGAATATGCCAATATGCCGATCCACAATTAATATAGCCGGAAAATAAATAGAAATATTTTTTCGAATACTATTGACAAATATTTTGCCCAAGATAAAGGAATTTTTGCCCCAAAAATTATAACAATACCGCAGAAAATATTTCACTGAAAATATTTTTTTGCGAAATTATGAAAATCGTACTGCTTGGGAGGCTGTCCTAGCAAAAAAAAAAATTCCTCAAAAACAACTTTACCCAATATAGGCGAATTTACAGTCAAAATTCGTCTGCGGAGCCTTCTGAATTCAACCGTGAGGTTATTGAAACCCCAATCTGCATCCAGCAAAAAACTTCAAGCCAAAATATCACCCTCAGATCTGGGAAGGAATCTGCAACGCCTGGAGAGCTCTGATACCATGTAGGAGTTAATGGTGACTCCTCAACACCCCCAAGATCAGTTGCGACCAAAACCACTTCCATAAGAGAGAGAATGGCAAGAATGCTTGCTTCACAATGCAAGATTGATTAATGGTTGAATTGCTATTGCTTGCTATAAGCTTGAATACAAATGTACAAGAGATGCCTTGCTTATGTAGGCAAGGTTGAAATGTAGGAATGAACATGATGTTGACAAATGTCATAATCCTATGACATGAGACAACCAACAACCTAATCACCTAGGAAATGATGCATCCTAGCTAGATAAGATAAGTTCTAGATAAGCCAACTAAGACTTCTAGAAGGAATCTTTTACCTAAGTAAACTTAACCATGTGAATATGTCCCCTAATTACCTAGTGAATGAATTAGCTAGGTACAAGACAATTATTCACACCAACATTCATTTGATTCCCAAAAGATAAATTAAAAGTGGTTTTATTAGTATTTTGATAGGTGTAGAGGAGACTCTGTTATAGGTATCGTTTAAAACTAGCGGGGTTCTATCCAAGGTGGTTTGATCTAAGGTGGTTTGATCAAACCATCTTCAATTGGAATCCTTTAAATTGAACTTTTCAAGGCTTAAATCATTATATTTTCTAAAAATATGTGATTTTAGCAAAAATCAGGATGTCCCAAAAAGTGTAAACCACTATTGTGGGATGGGTATGTGCAGGATCATCATGGAAAAAATAGGCCCTTAAGTGAAAAATTTAGAAAAATCGAGTTAGGCAACTTGACGTAAAATTTTTGAATAATTTATTTATATTATTTCAAAAATATGTAAGAATAGAATCTGTAAGCAAATTGAATGTAGTTTCTAAACTCTAAGGTTTATTTTAAAAAAAATCTATTTGGTGAAAATTTGAAATTTCAATGCAGTAGTACTTAAATTTAGGGGAAAAATAAGAAGTAGGTGTCTATCTAACCACCCTAACCACAATAAAATGATAATATTTTTTATAAGATTTTAGATGTAAGTAGAGGAGTCATGTCCCTATGTGATGCATATTTTTTTGTAATTTTTTCCAAGTAAATAATTAATTATGATTTTTTTATTACAACTTTTAAAAATATAAAAACTTGTATGTCACCACCTTAACCTAGTCAAAACTTCATGAAATTCAATTTTTCTTTTTTTAATCCTATAGTATGTGAAACATAGAATGTGATGCATGTTTCAAATTAAAAAAATGTGATACCGCTTGAAAGCTATAGATGTTTTTCAATCAGCTTATCAATCAGGACTTTAGTCGTAATTCAAATAGAAAATGAATAATAATTATTTATTAAATTCAAAGTAAAGCATACTTTATATTGGTGAAAAGCTGGGAATCTCTTTTAAAAACCCTTTTCGTTTCATGAATTTTGGGTAAAAAAAAGTCATTAGCCACATACCCTACACATACCAATCATATCACCATTTTTTGGCCCATCATGATCATGCACATACCCGGATTACTCTTATTCTTGAGATATATAATTCCCATATCAACAATTCTATCATCATCATCAATCAATCTTCATCTTTGAACATGACCCTGGGGGAAAAATATTCTTTATTCTTTGGCTTATGTCTTCTTGCTTACTTTTATATCTTCTTTTTTCTTTCAATGATATTAGCCCTTGGGGAACATGAAAACTAAATTTAGGAAGCATATAATACTTAATCATGAGATATGACATTAACACATCAGCTTGCAGACCACTTCAACACATGAAATTGGAACTGAGACACAACACAGACATTGAGAGCACATTTACCAAGCCACAAGAGTGGAGAAATGCAAATAATTTTCCAAAATAGTCTAGATAATCAACAAAATTTCCAACCTTCAGTAAATAATAGAAATCTCCTCAAAAACACAGGTGACTAGAAAAGATAGGAGTGCAATATCCACAAAGCACTAACATTGAATCCCAATCTATTTTACCAAATCTCCAATGGTGGAGGAATGTAGACCATTCTCCTAGAAAGACTTCAAGGTAACTTACTAAACCAAAAACACTTAAGAACATTGTAGAGGCCAAATATTTTTTTCAGTAACACATGCTTCATCAAGAACAATAGGAGAGAGCATAAGACATATTGTAGACCTTCAACAAAATCTCTTCATTTTCAGCAATAGTTCTAATCCTCATCTTAATGCTTCTATTCCTCATCTTAATATCATTTTGAAACTAATCTTTGCAGACAAAAAAAAAGCACTATACAACTTTTCTTGACATAGAGCTGGGCAAGACATTTAGCCACGAAATTCAACAACTCTTCTTTAGATAAGGCAAGGCATCAATAATTAACTTCAAAAATATAATTATTTCCATAAATATTTCTTACTTCACAATGGAAACTAACACCAAACATACAACAATATTCAAGTGTTGACATCAGCAACTGCCATCAAATAGGGTTGACATCAATGATGAAAAATTCCAACAATATCCTCAAGTGTTGACATCAATGACAATAAGTGCCAACAATCCCCCCTTTGGAATTTATGGCAACACACACTACTTACTCTCCCCATTTGAAATCAAGGAAAAAGGGTCATGCACTCCTGCACAAAACAACAAGACATTCTCTAACTTCAGGAAAATAGGGAAAAAGATCTTTAATTGAAGTAGCAACACATTCTCCCTCTTTGTTCAGTGGAACTTTTTCTCAATATTTGCACAACTATAGTAAAACCTCCCCCTTACTAACAACTATAGTGGAACTTTTTCTCAATATTTTCACAACTATAGTAGTAATTCCAATGGTGCTTCTGGAGGCATTGTGACTTTTTGGAATCCACATAATCAAAGGTGATCTGATCTTGGAAGGTACGAATCACATAGCCACTAGATTTACACATATAAGAGATAATTTCAGCTAGATTCAAATGAATATATATGCTCCTAATGGAAAAGGAATGAGAAAATATTTTTGGTTGGAATTAGCTACCTTTAGGAGGATTTTTGATAGAGAAGCTTGGATTTTATGAGGGATTTTAACACACCCTTAATGAATGGAGAAAAATTTGGGGGATCCTAGATCAACTTGGAGAGCAAAGAGGATCTTCAGAATTTCATTGATAATCAAGGGCTAATTGATCTGGATTTACATGGAGCTTCTTTTACCTGGTCTAATCGTAGAAAGGGGTTGGATCTCATACAGGTCAGATTAGACAGATCTTTAATCTCCAACCACTGGTTTTTTTATTATTACTGCTCCCTTAAAGCTCTTACAAGAATTGGGTCTAATCATTTTCCTATCAATTTCTCTGTAGATCCAATAAAAAAGAAGAACATTCCTTTCAGATTTGAAAAAATGTGGATCTCTCATCCTACTCTTAAAGAGGAAATAAGGAAATGGTGGAATATAAGAGTTCAAGGAACTGCTATGTTCAGAGTAGCAAAAAAATTAAGGGAAGTGAAAGGTAATTTAAAAAAATGGAAAAAGGAATCTTTTGGGAACATCTTTAGGATTAAGTCTGATCTCCAGATGGACTTGGGATAAATTCAATTTAAAATACAGAAGGAGGGTTACTTGAATGACACAAAGGAAAAAGAGAATGAGCTCCTTACAAAGATGCATGACATAATTGGAAAGGAGGAGGAGTTTTGGAGACAAAGATCTAGATCCCTTTGGTTATCAGTAGGAGACAGAAATAATAGGTACTTTCATCTATTGGCCTCAAAACACAAAGTTGTAAACATAATTTCTCATATAGAAGCAAATGGAACTAGGTATGAGGAGGAGGAGGATATTAGAAAGGAGGAAAGCTCCTTCTTTAAACATCTTCTCTCGACAAGTGATGAAATAAATCAAAATGAGCAAGATCAGTTAGTTGAAGCTATACCAAGAATTATCAACTAGGAAAACAACTCTTTTTTGACCCCCACCAAGGAGGAAGTCAAGCGGGCTGTCTTTTCCTTTGACAGGAGTAAAGCCCCAGGTCCTGATGGTTTCCCTTCATTTTTCTTTCAATGGCTCTGGGAGATTGTTGAAGAAGATGTGGTAAACGCCGTGAAAGAAATTTTTGGCTCCATGAGTCTTCTAAAAGATTAAATGCCACCTTCTTGGTTCTTATACCCAAGAAACCCGAAGCTAATAATTTTGAGGCTTTTAGGCCTATAAGTCTCTGTAATTCCTTATATAAAATCATTTCTAAGGTCTTAACCTCTATATTTTTAACTTTTTTTTCCTTCCATGATCTCTCCTCAACATAATGGCTTTGTCCCTGGTAGACAAATTCTTGACTCTATTGTTACGGTTCATGAGAATATTCACTCCTTAGTTGAGTCGAAGACTGAAGGCTTTTTATTAAAGCTTGATATTTCAAAAGCCTATGATAGAGTTGACTAGACTTTCTTATTTAAAATTTTAAAGGCTTTTGGTTTTTGTAACAGGGTGATCCAAATGGTGGAACAACTTGTGTCCACGGCTTTCATATCGATTATGGTCAACGGATCCCCCACCTCTTTTTTCTAGAGCACCAGAGGTCTAAAGCAGGGTGATCCTATCTCTCCTATTTTATTTACTATTATGGCTGAAAGCTTAGGCAGGAATCTGAAAAAATTGGTTGACTTTAAATCTCTTCTTGGTCTCAAACCCTCCTCGAGCAATCTAGTGTGCTTCGATCAACAATTCGTTGATGACACTATGCTTATGGGTAAAGCCACAGTGTCTGAAGGCAAAACCATAAAATGGTTGCTTGACAAATACGGGAGAGCTTCAGGATAGCTGATCAACAATCAAAAAAGCTCTCTGTTCTTCTTCAACACACCGGAACATAGATAGGCTAAAATTGCCAGAATTTTGGGATGTAGAATGGATTCCTTTCTTGCCACCTACCTGGGTTTACCCTTAAGTTTGAAACCTCTTGAGTCTTTTTGGCTCTCGCTGGTTGAAAGATTTAGCAAGAAGCTTGCGGGATAGAAAGGAGCCCTGTTAAGTCAAGCTGGAAAACTTCAGCTCCTCAAAGCCTCTCTCCAAAACCTTCCTATCTATGCCCTGAGCTTATTTAAGATTCCTGCTAAATTTGTTGATGCCATTGAAAAAATTCAAAAAAGATTTCTGTGGTCGGGTGTTGAGGAAAAAAAAGACTTCCCTTAATTGGCTGGAATCTAGTTTGTAGATCTAAAAATCCCAGAGGACTTGGTTTAAGAAGAATCAGAACAGTTAACAAAATCCTCCTTGTTAAACAAATCTAGAGAATCTCTTCTTCTTCTAGGGAGTGGATTGACATTTTGGCTAGCAAATATTTAGAAAACAACTGCTCCTCTATTATCAAAAAGGATCCCCACCTTCTTCCCAGAGGGTCTACATGCTAGAATAATATAATCAATGGAAAAAAGATTGTGGATCATGGCATTGGATGGCAAGTAAGAAATGGTCATCATACTAGATTCTGGGAGGACAGATGGCTTTTTAAGGAGCCCATTATAAAAATCAATTCCTTCAGTGAATGGGCAGAGATCTGTAAGGTTTGGTTTGGCAATTATGTGAAAGATTACAGAGCAAATGGTAATTGGGTGGACTTGTGTAGTGTTAGTCAGGCTTTGGCTCCTATTAAGTCCTCTTTGTTGGCTATTAGACTTAGTTCTGAGCAGTTGGATGATAATGCGGTTTGGATGGATGAACCCTCTGGTAATTTTTTTGTGTCTTCTGCCTTTGCTAGGATTACTTCTTCTCTGGATCATCCTCCCTTCTGGTCTAGAGCTTGGTTCAAACACTTGATACCTAAAATTAATATCTTTTTCTAGATCCTTCTCCAAAACAAGGTGCTCATGATTGATAACCTATGTAAACGTGGGTTTCAAATTCCTAACAGATGTTTTCTTTGTAAGATGGAGGCTGAATCTATGCGTCATCTATTTCTTCACTGCTCATTCACTGCTTCTATTTGGGAAAAAAAAATTAGGTGTTGGCACCTCCCTTGGGTTTTCCCTTCGTCCATTGAAGACTTCTTCACTCAATGGAAAGCTCCGACTAGAAATCCTCTACTCAGGAATTTTTGGGATTTATCCTTCCCTCATGTTGCTTGGGGCCTCTGGAAAGAACGTAATAATAGAATTTATAGAGGTAAATAAGCCTCTGTGGATATTGTCTTTGATAAAATTGTTAGATTCTTGAAGGAAAAATTTCAATGCTTTGGTTCAGAAGGATAGTATATCCATGAAAGTGGAGCATTCAAGCTATGACCTTATTGTTGCGAAGGATTGGAACATAAGTCTTGAATTGCCTAGAACCTCTATGAAAGCCAAGAAAGATAGAGAGGGTGTTTAATGGTCTTTCCCGCCAAATGGTTGGATCAAAGCTAACTTTGATGGTGCAGCTAAAGGTAATCCGGGGGTGGCGGGCTGTGGTGGAGTTATAAGGGATTCCTTTGGAAATTTCATTGGTGTGATGGCCTCTCCTCTTGGTTCCCAAACTAATCATCTAGCAGAGGCTGCTGGAGCTTTTCACATTATAAATTTAGCCCAAAGTCTTAACATTAAGAATCTGTGGCTTGAAGGAGATTCCAAAAAAATAATCGACTGCCTCTATGGCAAGTCTCCCCCCTCGTGGACCATTAAATCGTGGGTTGAGGATGCCATATTGACTTTGGCTAAATTTGATAAAGTTAAAATATCACATGCTTACAGAGAAGCCAATGCTGTTGTGGATTTTTTCACTAATGAAGGAGTGAGGAGTAAAGAGGTGCACACTTGGCATAATATTAGCGACCTAAACTCTAATGTTTGCGCCCTATTAAATTATGATAAGTCACATGGAAAAGCGATGTGTTATCCCTTTGATGAGGACAGGATGGATCTTTCACATCACAATCATTAGATGGCATGGGACTAGGCCCAGCGGCTTAATCCGCAAGAAAGCTCCGCACACTTTATGGGTTCTTAGATTTGGCAGGGCCAAATTAAGTAAATATTTAGCTTGGGTCTACCCCACTGTGTCGGCTGAAATGGGAGGAGATAGAAAGCGAATTGAGCCAGGCAGCTATGATACACACATGAAAAATGCCAAGGCATGGAATAAGGTTAAAAGAGGTGGGATGCTTCCTTTCTTGGAGAAGCTCCATGGCTCTAACCAAGAGGCCACAGACCTCTTTGTTAAAAACTAGAATAATGGAAATTTGACCCTATTTGGCAGGAATGTGGAGCTCAGCGAAAATTTAATCGCTTATGTTATGGGCTTATCGACTGAAGGGAAGAAATTCTTCAGGGATAGGGCTTTTTCTAATGAAGCCGTGACCAGATTTCCCAAAAAGGACAAAGAAAGGTAGAATCTTGTTAAAATTGCAAATAGCTTCTTTGAGGCAGACACAATAAAGGCCATTTGGAAAAAGGTTTTGCGGGTCATCATGGAGTACATTACGGTGGATGAGCACTTCACCAGAGTCTATGGGTACCACTTTGCTCTTCTCAATCACTTCTGCTACAAGATTAGGGTCTCTTTCCCCTATTATCTTTTCTGATCCTTGAAGAAAAGCATGGAGGATAACAAGAAAAATCCTAAAAGATTCCCCATCCTGCACACTGGGTTAATAAGGTTGATTGTTGAACATTTCCAAAAAATGCATGCCCCTGCTATTCCAGAAACTATTCTAGATTCTGAGAGTGACGACACTGAGCCCAGTGGCTCAGAGTATCTGCCTAACTCTAGTCTAGCTAGAAATGTTCTTAGCCTGCATGCTGTCCCTTCTGAGAACAAAAACCCTACTCCCCCTTCTGGTAAAGCCCGCGTTGAGCTTGAGCTCGATAGCCCTTCCCTTATGATCAGTTCTTTTGATAAAAAAACCCAAGTCAAAACCCTTGTTTCCTACTCCGAAGATCCCTCTGATTCAGAGGAGTCTGACGTTAACAAAACTGAGTTTTGCGCTAATCCTCTGCCGGATAAATAGGATGACTCCCCCGTTACTCCTAAACCTGAGATAACTTGTCCTAATACCAGTAAGGAGCCCTCTCTAGATGTCCTAAACCTAGCCAAAACCAACTCTGAGTCCCACTTCAAACTTTTGGAATGGACTTTCACCGAGATTAATGAGTTGAAAATAAAAAAAAATTGGGCCCTTGAAAGCAAGATTGAAGAGCTGGGTGTTAAGGTTGCATAGATTGAAAAGAAAGATATGGATAGTGGGGTTCAAGGTCACATCAACATAAATATAGACTCCAAGGTTGAGAATATAAGGAATACCATCAAAACTGTTGCTGAGCAAAACAACCGAATGGCAAGACACAAAGCCATAATCATTAACGCAATGACAGAAAAGCTTGATAAAGTCCAGAAGGGGTCTCTGGTGGTGGATCTGGAGGAAACAGAGGACAAAAGCTAGGATATGGATGCGTGCATTTCCAAAAGAACCAAAGACAATCTGAAGTGCAAGGTCCCCCCTACTTCGAAGATGATCCAATTTTTTTAAAAAGGGAGTTAGTGATATGCAGAATTTGGACGTGGATACAGAGTCTGTCCTCAAGACTCTGAGCTAACGACTGGGGTTTTTGTGTTTACTTTGTTGATCTTTTTGGTCTGACCTTTTTGGTCGCTGCTGATCTTTTCTCGGGCAGCTGGTCTTTTTGGTGGGGCTTTTGTGTCCTCTCTTTTTTATTGTAAACTTTATGGTTTCAGGTCCCTGTAAAACCCGTTTTACCCTTTTATCAAAAACAACTCCCCTTGAGTGGGAGTACACATCAATCCAAGAGAAAAGGATATGGCACATGAATTTCTCCCCTTGGAAAGTTGCATCATCTCATATCGTTAGAACAAGGAGGGGAAATAACCCCCAAATTATGTTGGAGATACTCAAAAGTATCCTTTGAATGTGCCTCTGTGAAGATATCTACAATTTGATCCTTTGTAGAAACATAATCCATTCTAACTTCATGATCTACAACCTTCTCTCTTAGAAAATGATACCAAATAGAAATTTATATGGTCCTTGAATGCATTACTAGGTTCTTGGAAATATTAATAGCACTTATATTTTCACACAATATAGGAATGGGTTCATCATAAACCACCTTCACATCCTTGAGATTCCGCTTCATCCAAATCACCCAAGTGTAGCAAGATGTTGCATCAATGTATTCAACTTCTACTATGGATAAGGACATTGAGTCCTTTGTATTGAACCATGAGACCAATCTATCTCCCAAAAATAATGCACTCCCACTTGTACTTCTATGGTCATCCACAAAACCTACCCAGTTAGTATCAATATAGTCACTTAGAAAAAGTTATTGTCCTTTTTATACCACAGGCTATAATTTGGAGTTCCCTTCAAATATCTAAATAAACATTTCACAACATTTTCATGAGATTGCTTTGAAAACAATATTTAAACACACTAAGATATGTAGAACATCCACCAGAGCTCATATAACTAAATTTGTATGTACACCAATAGGAACAAGTACCAAAACATATGCTTTGAAAATTAGATAGGCATCCAAAACCATATGTAGCACAATCCTATTTGAAACTATACTTGTGAACACCCGAAAACATCAGATGCAACAAAGTGTCATGTATTTTACATAGTTGGACATATCCATGAGACTATATGGACAATGCATTTTTTTCTAAGGAATGCAGAGCATTCCAACAAGCCTTCATCATTTCTTTAATCTACTAAAGCATAGCACTTAGTTACTTAAAAAGGTTATACCAGAAGGTGTAGAGACTTGAGAACTTGGCTACAACACCTTCACATCTTGAGCAGCTTATCTTTTAGTCTACAAGACAAAACCTTTTCTCGTGAAGAGATGCAAACCAAAATACCATGACTCTGCCAAAGAGTGTGCATTGTGAATATCTTGGAAAATTTTTAAAACTTATATTTATTTGTGGTACAAAAAATTGGAATGATATCAATCAAGACAAGTGTACCAACCTTCACACATCCTCTACTTCCACTAGAAACTTCAACAAAGGTTTATTTATGCACAACAAAACTGCACAATAATTGATTTGATCTAAATCTTCTTTCATGTTGAAGACTTCAACACCTTTTCCTTTTCAAGGGTCTAAAATATTTTGGAAGTGAAATCTCCCCCTAAGATAATGCACTATCTTAGCTTGACTTGGAATCTTGTGCAGAGTGCACAAGAATAGAATCATCCTTCTTCTCATGATATTCCAATTCATTTCCCTTCTTTTGTTGATAGAGTGTTTCATCCCTTTTTTGATTCTAAATAGGTGGCTTCACAAAATTACTCCTGCAATTTTTTTCCTTGTGTCCCATCTTATTTTATTTTTAGCACACAATTTTATGTTCTGGAACAAGGTTGTTCCTCTTCACCTTGGATCTATACTCATCAACCTTGTGACCATAGTTGTTGCAGGCATAACAATAACCATGAAATAAGATAGTATTGTTACTTTAAGGAATAAATGATCTTCTACCCATGTTATTATTTCTTCTTTGTTTAATTCTACAATCAACAACCTTATGCCCAAATTTATTTCATAAAAAATAGTAACCTTGAAAGGATTGATTGAACCTGGTAGGATCATGTTGTCTTGCAGATGGAGGAATTATGAATCCTTTTTTTTTTTGGACAGGGATGAATCCATCTTATTTATTTCCATTTTGAACATTCTTTTCATCCTTGGAGCCATTCTTCTTAGAGTCTTCAGTACAAGCTTTCTCCTCCTTTGTTTTAGGCCTTTCAATTGATTTGGAGCTATCCTTAGGACTAGACTTCTTTCCTTTGTCAATTTATTCCTTTTCTCTTTTCAAGTCATTCCTTAGAGTGACAATATCTTCGTCAAGCTTTAACCATTCAACACCCTTGTTATTGAGCTTGACATTCAGCAATCTTCAATCCTCTTGCCTTCGTCAACCTTTATTTTTAAATCAAATATCATACCTTTTGCCCTTTTTATTTTTTTTCACAACTTTAACCTTCTACTTTGTCTTTTAATTTGTCAGTTTATTCCTTTTATTTTTCAAACAATATTTCATATTTATAATTTAGTGCCTTTACTTCATTCAGGTCTTTTAGAGTAGACTAAATTTTTCCTTCAAAACCCATTTCCCAATCAATTGAATTGAAGTCCCAACCTTCAGTTTCCATTGATTCTAGATCTAGATCAAAAGACAACATGTATTCATCACTCAAGGAGTTTAACTCCTTATATTTCTCAACATTACACTTTATTTTAGCAATATTAAAGGCCATAAAAAGGGTTTCATCATTTGATTCATTCTCCTCATCTTCTAAGGAACCACTGCTCTCTTTGGAATAGAGACCATTTTTAACCTTATCTCTCCTGTTATTATCATTTGATTCTTTATATGGACATTTAGATGCAAAATGACCAATCCTACCACAATTAGAACATTTGAAAGGTAAATTACCTTTATACTTACCAATGCCTTTCTTCAATCTTCTTACAAAGTTAGCTTCAACTTCATCAAGGCCATCATTTTGATCAACAATTTCATCGTCAATCTTTTTATTGGCTTTGAATGCAACTTCCCTTTTTGGACCATCTTGATCAAACTCTCTCATTTCAAAGGTAGTAAGAGCACTAAGAATTTCATCAATAGAGTACTAATCCATGTCTTTAGATTCTTCAATGGTAGACACCTTATAACTATAAGTTTTAGGGAGAGATCTCAGAACTTTCTTCACAATATCACTTTCTTTAACTTCTCCACCAAGACTATTGATGCTAGAGACAACTTCTTGTACTCAAAGCATGTAACTTGTAATCTTTTCATCTTCTGTCATCTTTCGAGTCTAAAATATACTTTTAAATATCTACATCTTAGCTTTCTTCACTTTTGTATCACCTTCATAGATCTGTTTCTAAGCTTTTCCCAAACATCTTTAGCAAAACTGCAATTCATCACATTCAAGAGCTTTGAATAAACTAATCCAAATGTAAGAGATAATTCTTAGCTTTGGCATTGCATTCATATAATCTGATTTAAACAAGATCTGTTAGAGGAGTAGCAAGAGCAGTAGAACCATCTTCAACTAATTTCCAAACACAAAACCCTAGAGAGTTTAGGTGTCCTTCCATTCTTAGTTTCTAGAAATAATAATTAGTTCCATCAAACCTAGGACCCTTTTATGAACCATCATGTTCCATCCTGAATCTTTACCTCAAGTTATTAGGCTTCCTTAGAGGAACTTGGCTCTAATACCAATTGTTGAACACACCTGGAGACTGAGTGGGGGTGAATCAATATACTCAAAACTTAAACCCTTCCAAACCTTAGAAACTCTTCTTAACTTAACCAAAAACCCTCAAGAAGATTATTGGAAAGATATAATAGTTTAAGCCCTTAGCAACTTTGACAATGAAATATATAGAAAATCTAACTCTAATTAGATCAAAAAAGAGAAACAAAGAACACACACATGCATAAGGAGACACCAAATTTACATGAAAAACCCAATAAGGGAAAAACCATGGTGAGAGTTAACTTACAATATAAAGGCTCACTGCCAAAAAGACTTACAAGAAGGCTCATGACCTTAGAGAAAGATACAAAAGGACTTGTAGCATTAAAGCAACAAACAACTCTAGGAGCAAGATATAGAGGACCTAATGAGATTCACTATCTTAGAGTAGGATACAAAAAGTTTATAAGAGATTACAATATTTGTCAACAATTCACTTTGTTGACTGATGCATTTAAGCACAATTGATCTTTCCTTTCACACATTTTAGTACTACATCTACTGGATATTCAATATAATTTGCACACACACTTCTTTGAACTCGTACACTTATCCTTTCTTGTTGTACCTAAAATGATCTTGCATTTATATCCACTACAACTTTTCAAAACTTCAATTAGGTTGGGCATGAAGAAGATAAACAATGAATTCAACAATTCGAACACCAAAGAATAATGCGGTCCTATCCCAATGATAGAGAGCACCAAAAAAAGTTATTACATATTTCAATGTGATCCAAAACAATTCACATGATGACACACATCAATTTAAGTTGGCATCAAGGAAACATGTAGAAGAAACATGAAACACACAAAAAAGATAGGTTAGGACCAAAATATATCATTACATATATTCAATTGATAGCATAGACCCCCAAGAACATAAGCAAAGAACTAGGCCCTGTCAGCTAAATATCCACAAATAACCTAGAAAGCCAACATGAGACACATTGTAACACCAAAGTGATCAATCAAAAACATGTAGATCACATGGTGATGTTCCATGAACATCCAACAACACTTCCATACACTTCCTTTATACTATCATGCCATCAACAACCACCACAGATCAAATAGGAACAAGAAAACTACATTCAAGAAGCACATTTAATACTTAATCATAAGATATGACATTAACATATCATCTTGCAGACCACTTCAACAAATTAAATTGGAATTGAGACACAACACAAAAATTTCAAGAGCGCATTCACCAAGCCGTAGGAATAGAAAAATAAATGCAAAGAAATGTAGAGCATTTATCAGACCAATCTGGATAATCAACAACATTGCAAACCTTCAAAAAATCACATAAATATCCTTGGAAATACAGGTGACTAGAAAAGGTAGGAGTGCAATTTCCATGAAGCACTAACATTGAATCCCAATTTGTAGGACAAAATCTTCAAGAGTGGAGGAATGTGGAGCATTCTCCAAGATAGACTTCAAGGAAACTTCCTGAACTAGAAATACTTAAGCACCTTGCAGAGGCTAGATCTTTATTTTAGTAACACATGGTTGATCAAGAACAATAGGAGAGAGCATAAGACATACTGTAGACCTTCAACAACATCTCTCTATTGTCAGCATTACTTATAATCCTCATCTTAATTCTTCTAATCCATCTTAATATATTCATTTTGAAACCAATCTTTGTTGATAGAAACAAAGCACTATACAACTTTTCTTGACATAGAACTAGGAAAGAAATTCAACTGTGAACTTCAACAACTCTTCTCTAGATAAGGTATGCCATCAATCATGAACTTTAGCAATAAAAACTTATTGCCATCAATATTCCTTACTTCACAATGGCAACTACTATTAAACATACAACAAAATTCTTCAAGTGTTGACATCAACAACTACCATCAAACAGTGTTGACATCAATGATGACAACTACCAACAATATCCTCAAGTGTTGAAATCAATGACAACAACTACCAACAAGCATCCCACACCCTTTTCCAACCCTTTTTGGCTCTAGTTTGAATATGTAAGTGTCGGTATTTTATTATTTGAAATTCCAATTTCATTTAGTTATTGGTATTTGATTTTTAGGAAATTAGAATAATTGCATATAAATACTTGTATTTTTCATCATTTGAAATCCTGGAATTTTTCTTAAGCAAATTAAAGGTCCTAAAATTAGTCAAGGAAATTCAAGGGTAGAATTAGCAACATTATTATAGTGCTTTCATCCATCAAGATCAAGATTACAATACATCAAGAAGAATGAAGAAAATTATATTAAATAAGCTATTTGTTGGCAGATGGGCAACACTCCCCTTGGGATTCGTGACATGGACTAACTGGCTCCCATGGATCCATTAACTTCAGCAGTTGTATCAGGCATTAATAGGTCAATCTTTTGGTGCAACAACAACTGTGGGACCAACAATTGGTATCAGATCCAAAGGTGCCAGGTTCGAATCCCCTTGGGTAATGTTGAGGAGGAGTTTGTTGGTAGATGGTCAGCGCTCCCCTCGGGATTAGTGACATGGACTAACCACCTCCCATGGATCTGTTAGCTCTGGTAGTTGTATCGGGCATTAATAGGTCAATCTTTGGTGCAACAACAATTGTGGGGCCAACACTATTATGATCAACCATACCAAATTATGAAGATATATTGAGTTATCATCTACATGCTAGTTGCAGTGATCTATTATGTTTTGAGAGCTAACCTTTTGCAGGTCTATCAAGAATTCAAGGTATCCATCAATCAATTTTTTGGTAACTTCTGTCACATCACTTCATCAAGGGTTTTGTTACATTGGTGGTTGTCGTTTCACCAAAATAATGACTTATTAATGCCTAATACATCCACCATATTTGTACAAGATCCATAGGAGGCAGTTAAGCCATTTCACAAACCCAAGTGCTATACTACATAGAGAAGACAAAGGGACACACTGTCTTGCAACAATCCCCCCACAACACAAGCGAGGTGTTTGAACATGTGACATCGGCTCTAATACCAATTATTACATTGGTGGTTTCTGTTGCACCAAAAGATTGACCTGTTAATGCCTAATACAACCGCTAGATTTATACAAGATCCACAGGAGGTTGTTAAGCCATGTCATGAACCCAAGTGTCATGTTGTATAGAGAAGAACAAGGGACACACCATCTTGCAACAGGTTTCACAATAAGGTAACATTTTCATTTATTATTTATCATTTCAATCAATTATCATTGTTTTGGCCTCTGCTTGACCTAGGGTATGCCCTCTTGATCATCATTATTTGTTATATGAGGAGGTATAAATACTAAAATAGGGTTTGACTTAGGTAAGACTCTATACAACAAAACCTTTCCCCCTCTTTTCATTTGTGTTGGTTAGATTTGAGAGTTTCAACAAAAGATAGTTCCAAAAAATATAGTGCAGACCATAACCTACAGTTTAGATTTTGCAAGTTCAAATAAAGAGGAGACCAATCTAGGGTGCCCCATGCCATAGACCTATTATTTTAGTCTTAGATTTATGTCACAAGTGCATAGTACTTTTCCCTCAAATATTTTTGTTTCTAAAATTTTAGTTTTATTTGTTCGATAAATTCTATTTTTAGATCTAGGGTTTTATGTTAATTAGGCTTGTTGAAACATACATCAAATTTATCTCTTTTACAACTCAATAAAATTATAAACACTAGGAGGTTGGCTCTCCCTTGTGGAAGAAAACTAACCATAAACCTTGGTTGGTTTATGTTTGAATGTGGAATCAAAGTGAAAAGGAGATAATCCTAGTTAACCTAATTGGATCTAGGATCACTTTTTCAACTTTGAAAATAGATATTGTGATCATAATTGTGCAAGATGTTAAATATAAGTAGACAATCGGCAATGGATCTACATCGCCAACCAAATACTACTTGGTCACAACATTTTAAAAGCAATTCTATCCTAACCACCAACTACAAATGGGATTTTTTGACAAAATTAAGTAATATGTCCAAACTAAGAACAAACATAGCATGATCCAACAATTTAAGGTTGTGTAGTTTGCAGTCTACCTAACTACTGATAGCTCAATTAACAATAAGTAGTATTGGGTAGAGTAGATGGATATGCCAAAATAATATTAATATTCAAATGAAGACATCAGTTTGAGCATGTCATCATACTCTATTCTTGGAAGATATTCTCCATGACTTCATAGTGCCATTAGTGTCAATGACTAGAATTATATATTGGGAGTTGGGAAATCTCTTAAAGACCCTAGAGATATGATGGAGACCCTTTCAATGAAGGTTTATAGCTGATCAGGGGTCGGGATAGTTCTTGAAGATTATAGAGTTATGTTGGAGACCTTTTTGATAGAGGTCCATAGTAGGGATTTAGGTTATGGAGTTGGGATTTCTTGTGGCTCTTTAGATTTTCCTATTCTTCCAAGAAAAAAGGATTGTGTATAAGGATTTCGACTACAATATTTCATCTTTTTAATGTTTCATTATCACTATACCCTTTTTTACCTTCTACTTTTGGACTTTAGGGATGGAAAGAACTTCGATATGCAAGATTTTATGATCTAGAAAATATTTAATTTTTGCACTTGCTCATGTATTCTGAGATTCCAAAAATGTTTCACAATTTTCAACTTATGCAAATGGGAAAATTTTGAAAACTTGCAATTGCACTTCTAGGAACTAGGGGAAAGGACCTAGTTACCACCCCCCATTGAATTACCACCACCTCCATGCTCACTTAACCCCCCAAAAGAAAATCACTTTGATCCATTAAAAAACATTTTTTTATTGAATAAATAATTACAAAAACACCAATAGCTGCTCATTAAGTGCTAAAGTGAATGATTTGAGTGGATTTTAAGGGCTAAAACAATTATAATTGATTGAAATTATAGCGGACGGATACTGGGACATTAGGTGGCGGAAAACATACGACACCTCTAAAAGGTGACTTTTTGACCTCCGCGCGGATATCCAACACTCCCACACTCGATTGAATTGCCCATAAGCCAAAACCTTAGTTATAAGCACTTAACTTGTGTGCGAAAAAAACCCATAATTTTTTTTTTCGATTTGATGTACGGTTTGAATTCTACAGTTGTGTGAAGTTAGCCTTGGCGGATACTGGGTCTTCTCCCCTAGAAGACTTTCATCATCTATAACTTACATAGTGTATTTCAAAATTTTGGAAAATCTTCACTCTGCAAATTTGGAAATTGCAAACTTTTCACACTTCATAGTTTCAATGATCAACATCTGGAATATTACAATATTATAATTATTTAAATGTCAAAATTTAAATTTTAACACTATATTTCACTTTTGACTTGATGAAACTTTAAATTAAATTAAATATAAAAAAAAAAATCACAAATTAAAATTAAAGATTTAAATAATTTCAAATGTAAACTTTACAAATTCATCAAAAAATACATAGAAGTTTAAATTCAGAATTAGGGAATAAAAAAATTAATATTTAGAACTTAAATTATATTTTACAACATGAGACCAAGCAAAATTAAACACATGACACCATAATGGAAAATCATCTAACTACAACATTATTACAAATGTGACAAATCACCTAAAATGCAAAAAGTATGACATAATAATATGTGAAAAAAATCAAATGTATTGGAGTGCGATAAAAAAAGTATGACCACAAAATGCGACATAGTGATAGAGTGATGCGATGAGAAAGTGCAATGCATAACTTGCAACAACCTAAACTTGACCTATGATGTTATATACAATTTTTAAAAGCATTGTGACACATCACCAAATGTGATATTCCAACAATTTCTGATAGGTGAATGAACTAAATACAATTTATTAAAAATTATGTGACAAAGGACCAAAAAATTAAACATCAAGGCAATCAATCACAAGCGATTAAAAGATGCGTTGTGCCACTCAACAAATAATTGAAAGAAAAGGTTCCCAATTTTGACAAGAATTTGGGACATATTATGAAGGGACACAACACCTCCATACTTTGTCTTTAAAGCATATCCCTAATTATATGCATACCCACATATTCACTATCATTAACCAATAATTACACCTATCTTATTCACTCATGTTCATATGTTTAATCTTGTGGAGCTCAATTTCAACCATGGACCACTTATGATTGACCCCCAAAATTCAAATCCTCAAATTTATTTCTTTTTTTAAAATTTGGTGGCTCATGCTTACTGGCTATTATGATCTAAGTTGGTATGTGTTTGTGAGATTTATTTCTATCTATTTGTATTTTAAGACATTCGATGTGGAATTGATTCATAAAATGATGAGAGAACTACAAGAAAAAAATTATTCTATTAGCATTTAAATATGGAGCACAAAAAGACATCCATTAAATCATAACTTGCATGTAGGACACTTGCATGCTTGAGAGTGTTATCTTTGAACATTTGTCAAAGGCTCTAAAACTGATCTAACAAGATGATTGACCTCAAAAAACTTGACCCACATAATTTAACTTCCCCAAACTATTTTTAAATACCACTAATACTTAAACATCTTTAAATATAAAAAATCAAAACAATAGAAATTGTAAAACTTGTGTACAATAACCTGTTGATCAACAATAACCATTATGATTATAAATGTGCAATGTTAGTTACAACATGAAAATCACTCAAAATCAATGAGCTTCCTTGTTTTAAGCCATTAGAGTGAGAAAGTTTCGTCCCTTTGCAATCTGCATCCACAAATTATAATGGCCGACATTACAAACGAAATGTATCTGCATTAATAAATACTAAAGATGGATAAAACTTCGCCATCGTCATCTCCAAACCAGATTCTCGTTAACTCCTCAGTCAATTCTTTCAAGCAATAAGGTTAATAGTAGCTGAAAGACAGGGATTAACAAATGTCAAAATAGTTATAGAATACCAGTTCCATAACTCCATAACATCACAACTCTTTTTAACAAAGCCTCTACACTTTTTCTTGGTTTGGCGTTACATTACATAACCATGGCAGTTTGGCTGACAGATTAAAATGGAAACTAAAGAACAACAGTTAAAATAAAAACGGACGGGAAAAAGTGGAAGATAAGACTCTTCAACCATGGAAAAGGCCGTCCCCATTGCCACATAAATTCTAACATCACAGCTGAAAAGGAAGACCTGAAATCATAGCATAGTCCTAGGTAGCATAGCATAGTCCTAGAAGCATTATCACATATCACAAATAAACGGAGAGAGCTCCTTCCACCTAGATGAGTGTGACCCTCTTATCGCCATTGGCTAGAATTTTTCCTTGAAAATACTCAACCATCTCCCTTGTGAAGTGAGACATTTGCATTGAATGATAATGTTCCTAAAATCTAGGCCACCATTCATTCGAATTCAAACATATGTGTTTATTGTGATGAAATATATGAAAAAGACAAAGAATTAGTAGAAAAGTAGTCGAGATCAATTTAGAATGTGAAAATTGAATTGAATCGACACACAAATACTATCTAACAAGTTAAAGATCATATAAATATCACCATCCATTTGAGCAACTAAAAATTATCCCCTCAAAGTAGTTGAGATGAGCTTGCTTCAATTTGAGACTTTGCTATTGTAAATCTCGTGTATTTATTGTAATGAAATATATGAAAAAGACAAAGAATTAGTAGATAAGTAGTCAAAATCAATTTAGGAATGTGAAGATTGAATTGAATCGACACACAAATATTGTCTAACAAGTAAAACACCATATAAATATCACCATTCATTTGAGCAACTAAAAATTATCCACTCAAAGTGGTTGAGATGAGCTTCCTTCAATTTGAGACTTTGCTATTGTAAACTTTGTGTATTTATTGTCATGAAATATATGAAAAAGACAAAGAATTAGTAGAAAAGTAGTCAAGATCAATTTAGAATGTGAGGATTGAATTGAGTTGACACATAAATACTATCTAACAAGTAAAAGACCATATAAATATCACCATCCTCTTGAGCAACTAAAAACTATCCCTCAAAGTAGTTGAGATGAGCTTGCTTCAATTTGAGACTTTGCTATTGTATATCTCATGTATTTATTGTCATAAAATATATGAAAAAGACAAAGAATTAGTAGAAAAGTAGTTAAGATCAATTGAGGAATGTGAGGATTGAATTGAATTGACACACAAATACTATCTAATATCACCATCCATTTGAGCAACTAAAAACTATCCCCTCAAAGTAGTTGAGATGAGCTTGCTTCAATTTGAGACTTTGCTATTGTAAATCTCATGTATTTATTGTCATCAAATATATGAAGAGGACAAATAATTAGTAGAAAAGTAGTCAAGATCAATTTAGAATGTGAGGATTGAATTGAATCGACATGGAAATACTAACAAGTAAAATACCATATAAATATCACCATCCACTTGAGCAACTAAAAATTATCCCCTCAAAAGTAGTTGAGATGAGCTTTCTTCAATTTGAGACTTTGCTATTGTAAACCTCATGTATTTATTATCATGACATATATGAAAAAGACAAAGAATTAGTGGAAAGACCTAGTCAAGATCAATTTAGGAATGTGAGGATTGAATTGAATTGACACACAAATACTATCTAACAAGTAAAAGACCATATAAATATCGCCACCCATGTGAGCAACTAAAAATTATCCCCTCAAAGTGGTTGAGATGAGCTTGCCTCAATTTGAGACTTTTCTATTGTAAAGAACTATAATATAAAGTGAAATTAAATTGAAATAATACTATCTTGAGACTCAACTATAAAAATTTAAATAAGGAGAATATAAAATTCTTAATAATTTATCTAAGCAATTGAAATAATATATAATTGAGTTCCCTTTTGTTAACTCAAATATCAAGATTGGTGTTTTCCTCTTTCAAATTTTCATAAATTTGATAGTCACTCAATTATTTTTTCCATTAAAGCTCATTATATTTGTATTTGAATTTTATGAGTCACATTTAGTTGAATAGAAGACTCTTGTAGTAGTGCTAATGATGAATTCTCCACTGGGGGTCTATAATGTTTTCTTGTATGTTTGAAACAATAATTTAACACCTCACAAAAAGGATCATAACATGGAAATATGTTAAACTAAAAACCTACCTTATAGAGCTTAGAAATCTCAATTTACTTTACCCACTAGACTTTGCATAAATCTTACATTTCAAGTCAACATATGTATTATTTCTCAATAATATGGAAGATATTTTTAAAGTAGTGCTACTTAGATGTTCATGTTAGGATCAAGTTTCATACATATTGAATTCTTAATCTTCATATTTATGATTTAATTTGTACTAATTATGTTCCCACATGAAGGGTGTCTCATTTGACATTTGGCAAGCTATAAGTAATATTGGGTCCCAAATTCATAGGAAGCATCAACATATCTTCAAGCCTAGGGATTTTCCTTCATGAAGATAGAATATGGAACTTTATGAATGTCTCTAATGTCTACCCAAGTTAGGGATTTCCATCCACTAACTTGCTAAGATAAGTTAATGGTTTTTATCCTTAAATCTCAATTTTTCTTGGAGGGGTTTTGTCATCTTTAGCTGTAATATTTACTTGAAAAAGTCACATAATATTCATTTCCAATGCTATGATCCTCTCATTGCAATGATTTAACTTTAATATCTTATGGTTGGAAGGAGTCACAACCTTTCCATAAGTTGTTTCCCTTGATAATTATTATTTAATTTTAATTTAAACACCCATTTTCATCCAATAGTCATGACCTTTCATATGCTACCTCTTGTTAATTATAATTTAATTTTCCTTTTTTAAGGAATTGTTAGGCTAGGAATAAATCCCATGACTATTTTACATTCTTCTTTTTCAATATTAAAATGTCTAAATTTTCTATTGCCTCTCTAATATCTTCAGTTTATGACCTATGATGGAATTGGTAGGCATAATATTTAATGGAAATTTTTAGGCGAGGGCATGAAAATTCACCCTTCCCAAGATTGCTTGTCCTAAAGCAACGAAAAACTCCAAAAACTCTATCCAATTCATGCTAAGATGACATAACAAGGATCCATGGTCGTTGATCCTGGGCACTTTGACAATTAAACTATCTTTTCTAGTAGTGATACACACTAATCCTAGTTTTCATAATGACCTTGCTTCCTTAATGACGTTATCATCGTATGTGTAAGCTTCAACATTAGGAACAAATATCTCTTCCAAATCATTGGTATGGACTTTTTCTAGGAATTCATATTTGCTAATCATGATACCCCACACTATTCCCTCTATTGGTATAAAACTTTTTGAAGATAATATTATCAATTGAAATATTTTTTCATCACTATCATTTTGATTCTATTTTCTAAAAATTAAAGAAATCTTGGTTGGAAAGCTTCTTGAATCATTCCCAAATTCCTCCTCAAGGACTAAGGGTCGAAGATGAATCTTCAAATTCTTCTTTATGGCTATCCCAAAGGGATATGAAAGGCTAAGAAAATAGCTAGAAACAATACTAAGAGGGAAAATACCAATCATTATGATCCCTTCATTAAAGTTCCAATCAACCGTGCTAAAATATTGATTCCTTCCCAAAAGGTCTTGTGTCCCCAATATTTGGAGAGAATCCTTGAAAATATCTATGCATTAAGTGGCTTGGTTTTCCTAAACATGGACCTCCATTCTTTTCATCTCCATCCTACTTGGCACTCCATTTGAAATTACTTGAAGTATCATCTCCTTCCCGTTATGTTGGAAACTTAGCTCTGTCTTTTGAGAATCTTGAAAGTATCTACCAAGAGAATGTAACCATTGAATGCCCAATACTAGTCTATATTTCCCATTTCTACCACATAAAAATCATCCTTAACTTGATATCTTCCCAAGGATAAGCTAGGTTGTTATATTTTCCTCCTACAAGGAATAATATTGTCATTCACATGCCTAACATTAAACCCATTAAGCTTGTTAGTACCCAAACCTCTCATAGCAACCAAATATGTATATATGAAATTATGAGTAGCTCCACTTTCAATCAACACTATCACCTTGTGACCTTGTAGGAATCCTCAAATTATAAAAGCATGGTACTTAGGGACCCCAAAAAGAGTAGTAAGAGTGCCTCTTGAAATATCCTCTTCTCTTCTTTTGTACTTTATCTCATTAGTCGTAGCCTTAGACTTGGGTTCTTTTGTCTCTAAGTCCACCTTAGGATGAACATTTATATAGTGTATTTTCCCCTTCCTCGAGCATTTATGGCCTAGCTCCATGGCTCTCTACAAGAAAACCACAACTTCTTCCTCCAAAGCTCATTCTTAGTTTCCTCACCCTTGTTTAGTTTTGGAGGAAATACTATCAATTGGTCAAGAGAGATATCTTTTTGGAAGGGTTCCTCATGTTGTTTTGTTGGCATTCTCTTGGGATGGAATTTGTTCTTGGTTGTTGAATCTTCCAACCTAAATGCCTTTTTAATTGCATCTTGTAGAGATTTAGGGCCAAGAGCACTCACCAAGCCTTAGATTGACTCTGTTAATCCCTCAATGAACAAGTGAATCTTTACTCAATAACATATGTTACCATGAATAAAATTATTTGAAATTATACCACATAATCCTCTACTGATGCCTACTAACTAAATTATGTTAATTCTTTGAAATGCCTCTCTAGATGTTTTTGATCAAATCTATATGTTTGTGTAAATTCAACACATGTCACAATACATTGATGCTTTTGTGCATGATAATCTATGATTCCATCACTCATGTGTAATCCAATCCAAATGAATAATAGAAAAATTAGTGGTTTCCTCTTATAACATACGACTAAGTGAGGATATGTGTCCAATTTTTGGACCCAAGCTCTCACTATGGCTCTTCCTGAACCATCAAATGTAGGACTTGTAACATCTTGATTAATCTTTGTTGTAGATATCTATTGCCTTAAGGCATGGCTTGTCTTCCCCTAGGTCCATTCCTAGCATTGAATAATTGTATGAAAGGAATATGATGTCTAACATCATGATCAATCCTTGAATATTCATCTACATAAGCCTCAAATGCTTTGTGGTTTGACACTTCTTCTTGGGGTGGTTCTCTTCTAGGTAGGAATGTAGGTTGAGTATGACATGGTGCTGACCCACTTCTATTGTTATTTATGGTTACTCTATTTAGATTAGTGTCACTACCTTCTATCCCACTGTTTTGTGTCTGTGTTAAAAATATTCATGTTTTACATCATTTAGATGAGTAATTAATTGATTTCCTCATGTTGTTTCATCATTTTTCATTCCTTTCAGTCATCTAATTGATAAAAATATTCCACTCATCTTGATCGGCCATCTTGGGTTTACCACTAATTTGATTTTTTTCCTCTTATAGTGTTACCTCCATTTTCTTTCTTCCTCTCCCAAAGACCTTTGATCCCTTTGGCTCCACCATGTTAACTAGATTTAGACCCTCAATCTAACAAGATTTCTACACTCTAATACCAATTATAATGTCCCTTTCTAGATTATTTCCTATTTTTCCTTGAACAATATTCCTAACTCAAAATAATTGTATACTATTTATAAATATTATTTTATATAAAATTATGAATTTAATTATATAATATTCAACTTTATAATTTTATGATTAATTATGAGAATGGACCTTCTATAAACTCCCTTCAAACATGTAGCTATGAATGTATCTAATGTCTACCCAAGTTAGGGGTTTTTGTCCTTAAACATCTTGATTTCCTTGGAGGGGTTTTGTCCTCTTTGGTTGTAATATTTACTTGCAAAAGTCACATAATATTCATTTTCAATGATATGATCCTCTCATTGAAATGAATTACCTTTAATATCTTATGGTTGGAAGGAGTCACAACACTGAACCATTAGTCACTACCCTTGGTAATTATAATTTAATTTTAATTTAAACACCCCTTTACATCCAATAGTCATGCCCTTTCATATGCCACCCCTTGATAATATAATTTAATCTATATTTTTTTTAGGAATCGTTGGGCTAGGAATAAATACCATGATTGGTTGTCATTATTCATTTTCAAATATTAAAATGTCTAGAACTTTTCTATCACCTCTTTAATATCTTCAGTTTATGACTTGTAATGGAATTGGTAGGAATAATATTTAATGAAAATGTTTAGGTAGGTGCATGACAATAGATCTTCCACATCTTCAAGGATACTATTATCAACATAACAATAGGTTCTATAGGAAGTTAGTAAATCATAGACTTGGTGATAATTCTTGGGGTATATCATACAATGTATATAGTTTTTGTTTGTAATATTTTTTTTTGTCATTTTTGTCGAGTGTTCCATCAAGGATAGCTCTAGAAACACATTCCTAAGTTTAGAAGCCCAACGTGAAGGAGGAAATACCCATTCTTAAGTGTTGGCCTTAATCATCATACCCTATTGATGAATCCTTAACTATCTTCATGAAGATAAATCCCTAGCCTTTAAGATAGGTCGATGTTGTAGGATTGTGCAATTAGGATTTTGGGACCCAATACTACTTACAACTTGCCAAATGTCAAATGGGAACCCCACTACTTATTAATCATAAATATGAACATTAGGAATGCAAGTTGTCTGACACTTAATCCTAACATGGACCTCTAAGTATAATTTTTTCAACAATCTCTTCCATATAATTGGTAAGTAATACGTATCTTGACTTGAAACATAAGGCTTGTGCCAATGAAATTTGATGGGTAAAGTAAATTGAGATTAGCATCTTTTCATGTTAGGCTCTTGGTTGTGAGGTGCTAAATCACTATTTCAAATATAAAATAAAATATTAAACCCTTGATGTCAAATTCATCTTTAGCACTATTATATGAATCTTCTATTCAATTATGTGACTTAGAATTTAAATACAAATATAATAGAGCTTTAGTGCAAAAATGATTAAATGACTATTAAATTTATGAAAAATTGAAAGAGGTAAATGTCAATCTTGGTATTTGAGTTAAGAAAGAGAAACCCAATTCTATTTATTTTCAATTGTTTTGATAAATTGTTCAGAATTTCATATACTTCTTCCTAATTTTTTTAGAGATGAGTCTATAAATAGCATTAATTCAGCCTAATTTTGCTTTTTGTTACAATTATTTACATTGGTAAAGTCCCAATTTGAGGTGAGCTCATCTCAACCATTTTGAGGGGATAATTTTTGATTTCTCAAGTGAATGGTGATTTTTATATAATATTTTAGTTGTTAGAAGATATTTATGTGTTGGTTCAGTTCGATCCTCACATTTCTAAATTGATCTTGACTAGTTTTCTACTATTTCATTGTATTTTTCATGTGATAATAAATACATGAAGATTTTATAATTGAATTCTAATGTATGGGGACCCAGATTTTAGGCACATGGTCATGCAATGCTAATGCCTCAATTTACAAGGGAGTTGGCTGAATATTTTTAAGACAAAATTATAGTTGGTGGTTATAAGAGGGTCACACTATCATTCGAGCAAAAGGAGCTCTCTCCACACATAACACTAGCATTTATCATTATAGAAGTTTGTGATCAAATTGGAAAAGAAATAGTGAATAAAATGCAAAATAAGAAGTAGCAGGTGTGAGATTCTCCCAAAACTCTAGGTGTTGGCACTAGTAGCAGCACCAATTAGAGACGACTAGCTTCTCTCCTTAATTCCCTGGCTGTCGGCAAACAATTAAATTATGATAAGTTTTGTTGGTACGTTATTGATGAAGAAGTGATGGTCATGGAAAACATGTATCAAAAACAGCTAGGTCGTCCTCTGAATATTGATATTGTTCTATCAAATCCACCAACTCCGGCCCTTACTATTTATGGTGGCTCACGATCACGCAATGCTAATACCTCACGTTACAAGGGACTCGGCTGAATATTTTTAAGACAAAATTGTAGTTGGTGGTTATAAGAGGGTCACACTATCAAAAACAGATAGGCCTTCATTTGAATATTGATGTTGTTCTAGCAAATCCACCAATTCTGGCCCGTACTATTTGTGATGACGTGGTCGAACCAATTACATTCTTCTGCACAAGTAGTGCCGTTATCATTAACAGAATTCCTTGACTTCCATGCCCATATTTAGTTCAGAGGGTATTAGCTCTTGTCAGGCCCACTGTGGTGACTTGATCTATCACTAGTTGGGGAGACCACAATCTACCCAGCCATAAATTGTTAGATATGTTGTGTGATGATTTTCGGTCTTTTTCGGCTGTGATTTTAGAATTTATGTGGCAGTGGGGACGACCTTTTCCAGCCTGAAGTGTCTTTATCTTCAAAAAGAGTTGTTACAGAGTTCCCCCAAGTGGTCCTGACGGTAGAGAACTCTCAGCTCCCTCTATCTCAGAAGAGCAGCAACCATTATTCTTTAATTATTCTTTAATTATTTTGACATTGGTTAATCCCTGTCTTTCTGCTACTATTAATCTTATTACTTGAAAGAAATGACCGAGGAGTTGACGAGAATCTGGCTTGAAGATGAAGTTGTTGTATCCATCTTTATTATTTAAGGCAGATCCATTTATGTTTGGAATGTCGGCCATTATAATTTGTAGATTCACATTGGAAAGAGAGGACACTCTCTTACTCTAATGTCATAAAATATGTTAAGGAAGCTGATTGATTTTGAGGGATTTTCATATTATATTTAACATCATGCACAGTTATGATCACAATGGCTATTGTTGGGCTACTTATAGTTTTGGCCAATGTTTTCACTGTATGCAAGTTTTACAACTTTCGTTGTTTTGATTTTTGATATCTAAAGATTTTATATAGTGGTAGTATCTGAAAATGGTTTGGGGAAGTTGTCGAATTGTGTGGTCATGTTTTCCGAAGTCAACCTCTTTGTCAATTTAGTTTTACAATTTTGAGAAAATATTCAAAGACAACATTTTAAGCATGCAAGTATCATGCATGCTAGTTATGATTCAATGGATGTCTTTTAGTGCTCCATATTGAAATGCTACTAAATTTTTTTCTTCCTGTAATTTTCTAATAATTTTCTGAATCAATTTCATATCAAATATCTTAAAATACAAATACATAGAAATATATCTGACAAACACATACCAAGCTGGCTCATAATAGTTAGTAGGCATGAGTTGTCAAATTTTGAAAAATATATAAATTTGAGAATTTGAATTTTGAGGGTCAATCATGAGTAGCTTATACTTGAAATTGAGCTCAGCATGATTGACTAAAGATAGGAGAGCACAAATCTCAAGGTGGGGAATGAATATATGGATATGAGTAAATAAAATATGTGCAATTAATGATTAATGATAGTGAATGTGTGGGAATGCATATAATTAGGGATGTGATAAAGACAAACATATGGAGGTAAGTGCAAATGAATGTTAATTAGGACTATATAAAGATATAGGAAGGAGCCAAACTAAGTACAACAGTGCATCACTTGTCAATATATACTTTTGTATTATTCGATTAAACTATGCCTCTTAACTTGTTACATCTATCAAATGCAATGAGTTGAAGGGGAGGGAAAACAACACATGAACAAGTAAAGGTGTGATAGTCCTAGAGAAGAATGTGATAATCATCATGATAAACATGATGTGATAATCATATGATAAGGAGTGAATAGTAAGAATGAAGATACATAAAATAATTTTTATCATTTTTTTCTTATTTTATTGTGTGTATTATAAAGAAACTACTAAATGCTAGATAGAGTAAATCTATAAAAAGAAAGTGGTAAAATAAAAAGGGAAGCTATAGGAAGATTTCATGATTTATAGATTAAAGAGAAAAAAAATTAGATGAAGGATGTACAAACTGGTATAAGAAATTTTATAATCCTACAGTATAATTTAGGTATACATGCATAGAGTTGCTATAGCATCCTAATATAAAAAGTGAAAAATAGTTATATACTATAGAGAAATCTAGAATAACAAAATTTTAAAATGATGACATTCATTTCCAATTCATAAAAGACACATTAATGGTGTATAGTCAGATCAAGTTTTTTTGTGTAGCCTTGAAATTATTGGGGTAGATATCTAATGATTCATGTATATTCATAGAGGTTATAGAACTTGGATTTAATCTATTGATAGATAAGAAATTATCTTGGATCTAGAACAAAAGGAAATATGATACTACTTTAGATAATACTCCATTGAGCCCTTGTTTGGTGTTTTTCAACCCTACTATAGTGAAGAGAATATTTTATGTGTGTGATCTTAGCCTAGTCTATTTATAATGTTGGATAAGAAAAACAAGTTAAATAAAAAAACTTATATGAGGATTTTATATAGTGTGTGCAATACTTGGTGTATGAAAATGGAAAAGGGTAGTGAAAATAGAAAAATGTCAAGGTTCTATAGAGAAAAGATACTAATTTAGTTTTAATAGGTTTTCATAGTGGTAGAATGACGCAATAGCATCCAGTAGTGTAGGGGAAATCTTGCATCACCCAAAAAAAATATTTTTCATTATTTTATTTAGTTGTTTTGAGTTCAATGATGGCACTGAAGAGGTGTAAGACAATCAAAAGTCTGATAAGGTCAAAAATAATCACTTACTATTTTTAGTAAGTCAATTCAAACGAGCTTGTATAGACTTGAAAACTTACCCTGATGAGTGGAATTGAAAAATGTATCTGATGGTAGAAGAATCATCTCAATATTTTGTACCATTTGGGAGATATTAAAGTTTTCATCTTGAGAAATTTCTCCAATACAACTTCAAATTCAAATTTGAAAACCTTAGAAGCCTTAGAAAATCTCAAAAAATGGACAAAATAATAAATGATCTTAAAATCATTTCGGCATTGTAGATCTCTTTGAGAGATTTCCAACAATATATTTTAATATCAAATCGGACACCCAAGTCAAAAGTTATGGCTCCAAGAAGTCGTCCCACTAAAAAGTGAATTTTAGTAAAATATCTTCCTGGGTGAGAAATCAAATGGTTGGACCTTTGGTGCCAAAACAAAGGGAAAATTACACTTTCCAAAACATTATAAGGCAGTTATTGGTGTTAAATAAAGAGTTGAGTGGAGGTTAAATGAGGTGACTCCATTAGTACAAATTGTGGCTCCAAATAATATATTTTCTTTTCAAAGTTTACTTGGATGTAATGAATCAAACCTATGTGGTTACAACTTTATAACTTAAATTGAATCTGTAAATTCATTTTTTGAAATTAATTGAAAGTGGGTTGTTTTCTATCTTGCAATTTTTGTGTTGATATTGTTGTTGTGTTTTGTGTAAGTGTTGGGTAGAGTGGCCCTCATCATAGAATAAGAAGCCACAAGAAAGAATAAAATACATAGGCATTATAGAGGTAATGGAGAATAATTTAAAATAATATATAGTGGAAGAAGGGAAATTAAACTTAGAAAGTAAATACTTAGGTGGTTGGATTATGAGGATTCAAGATTCAAAAAGATGAATTTCAAAGAGGCATTTCTTAAAACTTATAAATACAATACAAATATGAGTAGCAACACAAACATAGGTAAAATATGCAAGAAGATATTCCTAATCAATGTAAAGTAATAGTTTTTATATTTAAAAAGGATAAAAAGGAATCATTAATAGAGGTGAAAGATGACATAATTAGAAGGTTGGATGCATAAAAATTATTTATAAAATCTTAAATACCAATGGAGTTAAATTTTTAATTTTTCTTGTGTGGTTAAATCTTGGAAAGCTACAACAAATTTGTTAGCATCTAGGGTACTAATTGTTAGCGTCTTGCCCAATATAGGCTATCAGAAATACAAAGAGATAAATAAGAAAAAAATTAGGATTATTTAGCATCTAAACTAATACTAAAAATCTTGGGGAAATTTAGCTAAAATAAAAACTAAAAATTCTATAGGCAGGGACACTAAAACGACAACAATATAAAGAGTAGAAATTATAAGCTAGTAATTTCTAGCTTTACAAGTACATTGATATACAATGAGTAAACATTGAATAATAATAATTTAAGCTTTGTAATCATGTGGTAAGTATCATATGTAACATCAAATAACAAGAAAATTAGACTTATGAGCATGAAAAAAATATAGAGTGGAACTAATCATTAAGTTACATAATATAAGGTACTACCAAGACAAATCTGATATAACATGTAGGTAAATAGGGGACAACATGAAGGGACAAAAATAATGCTAGTATAGGAAAGTGAAAAAGTAATGTGACCCCAAAGGTGGGATAAAAATCATGTAGGTTTATATACTAGGGAGAACACATTCTACTCACAACATGTCTCTAGGAACATGATAAGGCATTTGAGCATATAAGAGTATAAATAAGGAATTATGTCCTCAATACATAAGAATATTACCCTTAGGGACATGGTAAATCATGTAAGAAATAAATGGTGTTGGGAAGGCATGATGTCCTTGATGTTCGAAGATATATCATATGAACATGATAATTCATTAAATAGATCAATGGTATGGGAAATACATGGTTTCCTCAATGTGATAAGATATCTCTAGAATCTTAATAGGGAAATATAAGAACAAAAAAAATGTGAGAATAATAAAATCATAAGAATCTATAGATACCCTTGGTATAAGCCAAATTATTCAAGGTATATACAACCCCCAAGTCTAGGTCTATGTCATGTAAATGTGGAAAAGCATTGAGTCCATAGGTAAGCATGTAGACCATATTAAACAATATATAATCATAAAAAATGTGAAAACTTGTCTTTACTTTTCTAATTTCAATTTAAAGGTTTCCATTGAGTTTATTATAATTATTTTGGGCACATGGTATAAATAAAAAGTAAAGGATTTAATTGGAAAATGTATGATCAATAAATAAATAAAACAACTTATTCTACTCATCGAATAGAAACCATCAACAAAACATTTATTATAGAAAATGTGTAAGATAAAATCTCAGAATCCTTAAAATTATATTGATTTAGAAAATATTGTGTACAAAATAGGAGACAAGAGTGTTGATCAATATCACTCAAATATGCCTCAATTCAAGCTATATATTGATTTTATGAATAAAAACTTTACAATTCTTTAGCTGAAAGCTAAGATTCACTAAGCCCTATCTAGAAATCCAAAAAATACATTCTCTAGTATCCCAAAAAAGAGGCCCAAAATTCCCTTTTACAAAAATAAGGGAGCAACAAGATGAGATCATAGAAAAAATGCCATATTTTCATTTGATAACTTGTTCCCATAAAATACAAAAATACAACTACTTTAGATAAGATAAAAGCACTTGAGCATATCAAAATTGATGATGAGGTAGTTGTAGAAGTTGCAACTAATGTCGAATATGCCACCACATCTACTCATTGTACTTATGAAGCCATGAGCTGAAATCATCTTCAATTGGCCACTTGAAAACTAAAATATTTTAAACCTTATTGTTATGGACATTGTACTTGGCATCTATAACTACTCTATTCTCCTTAATAAAGTTATCTAAATTAGATTCTAACTTTATTAATTCATGAATTGCATTGTTTAATAAAGCTTGATCTAGCTTACCACCTAAACAAATAAAAGAATACATGGTTGGTATCACAGTCCCAATCTCTCCCTTCCAATCTTCTAAGGCTTAATCATCCCAAAATTATCCAAGATTTTAGGAATTACTCCCTTCCCCAATTCTTGAAAAAATTTCAATTAATTTCTTAATTAGAAATCCAATGTAGATTGAAAAGTAGAAATTTTCCCTAGTAGCCCAATAGCTTCATTTGTCTCTACAATTTCCTTTGGGGCATTATTTTCAAACTTTACGAGTTTGAAAATTTAAATTATGTATGTTGTACTTGGAATCTACACACTTTGAATTTATTTAAGGGATTCCATCTACCAAGTATTCTTGATGAAAACATTTTTCAAATTAGTATAACTTCCCCAAGAATCTTCTAACTTGTATAAAATGTTGGATAATCTATGGCCCATGATCTCATCAATTATGTATGTGGTAATTTTTTGGGCCTTATTTTTGGTTGCTATTTTAGCCTCCCTACTCTGCTTTAGTTGCTCCTTCAACTCCTTTATTTCCAATGAATGATCTAAATTTCCCTATGTAGACAAGTCCATTGAACTTATTGGAGTTGTTACTATTGTGCAGATTCTCCCTAAGGAGATGGAAGACAACTCTGCAACTTGTTATATTCATTAATATATTTTGATAATCTTCCTACAATTTATCATAATTAGCTTATAGTATCTTTGTGGTAACTTCACTATAAAGTGTGGCACTAACTACAAGATATGCATCTTGAACTAGGGAAGTGTTAGAGACCCTTTTAACAATGAGACTCCCAATCAATTCTCCAATATTCCTAGCTACTAGTGGCTTTCCAATTGATGGTGTTAGCTCGACTAGATCACCATAGTCTCATATTTTGCATTAAAACTAGACTTAACATAGGCTTGTTGTACCTACTCCTTAGTTGCAAAGGAATTATCATCCTACCAAATGTCTTATTGTATCAAGGGATATAGTTTAAGTTATACCCCATTCTAGCAATAGTAGGCTACCAACATCTTGCACCATTTTTATTCCTCATCACTTGAGTTATGTTATTAACCATAAATTCCACTTCCTTTAAGATGTCCTATGTTATTTTATCCACCTTTCAGGGTTCAACATCTATCTTGGCTTCAATTAGTTTCTCATGGAATCATTCTCTCTTTATTCCCACCATTAAATCTTTGAATTCCTTTGACTATACAAATTCATCATCACTGATGAATTGGGTGCATGCCAAGGCCCTTATGTCATTCTCTTCTTTGCTTCCATACCTAAGGCTAATTGTTAGCTTATCTTAGGGAATACCACATATTTTCACCCTTGAAGGAAAATGAAAAACGTGGTTTAATTCTTCTCCATCAATGATATTCTCTACAACATGGTGCAAGAAGTTGAGTTCATTTTTTCACCAAAAAGTGGAAGTGTTTTCCTTGATTTTTAGAATTTTTCACATTTGACCTTAAAATTTGAAACACTTAGATATGGCATCTTAAAAAAGTCACTAATCATAAAATGTAGTACTCAGAGTCTAGTTTCCAAATATGTGATTTATTTTAATACCTAGATGATACAAATTGATTTTCAATAGGCATGCATAACAACCACTATAAATCAAAAGTCACTTTTTTTACCATACCATGCACGTGTACGCCATCCATATTTTGACCTAGGTAAATAATCATATTTTTTCTGAATCCTTTTGGGAAAATATTTGTAACACATTGAAGAATTCTCACGATATTTTTTAGAATATTTTTTTTGTTAATTTTTTATTGGCCATATTTGCTATTTTGAAAAATTGTCGTGTACATCATGCATAAAATTACCTAGAATTTTTTTATTTTTTTAAAAAATTAAAAAGAATTGTCTGAAGATTTCCTATGTATAATTTATTTTTCAAAAAAATATTTAAAAAAAAAGCTATTAAAATACTAAAAAACCTTGATATTTCAAGTTTATGGAATAGTTTCATCAAAAATTATTTGAAAAATAGAAAAAATAATCCAATTGTAAAAAATTACATATTTGGAATCTATATAGTTTCATTTATATTGGGTTTTAATTTCGTCAAAAAATTCTACAAAAAAGGTCTTCAAACATATGTCCAAAGTCACTCTTTTCCACTAAAATTGACATGACCTTCAAGTTGCAAGTCAAAGTAGGCCAAACACTAAGGGTTGACTCCCCAAGCCTTTTTTTGACTTGAAACCCATACCAAGAACCAGGCCAAAAAAATAAATTTTTAGAAATGTGATCTTGTTTGAGAAATATGATCCTGTTAAATGTTTATTTTTTTAATTTTAAGTCTTTATGAAATGAGATCTAGTTTTTTGGCTTGAGGCCCTGAAGCAAAATGGGATCTCATTTTCTAAATAAAGGGATCTTGTTTATTTTTTCCCAATATCGTATTTTTTCTAAGTCTGAAACTTCTACTAGAAGTGGACTCATCTTTGTGCTTTCACACACATCTTCAATATATGCTCCCTCTTCCATACCTAAGGAATATTCCACAAGTTATGCATATTCAATTCTCCTTTTATTTCTTGATTGTCTAGCTAGCGTAGCAATTGATTGAGCATGTTGCTCCTACACTTGTTACACTTGTGACATTTGTGGAATTTGAGTCCCTCTTGCTAAGTTGATAATTTTTTGCAATCTCCTAAGGTTCTCTAACATCTTGAGGTTTTTCCTCAGGATTCCTTGAAGGTGTATTATGGGCCAAAGAGTATATGTTATCCAAAATAATTTTGATCTTCATAATAAGATCCTATATTTCAAAGTAGGCACTTGGATAATTTGGGTTTTCTTTCTCTCTTTGTTCTTTTCATTTCCAAATACTTACCCATTTTTTCACCTATCCTTCACCTCCTCCTATGTCAAATAGTTCTTAATGAAATCCTCTTCAAATACTACCTTGTGGTGGAAACCTTCTAATCTAGTATTTATCTTGATTGGGTCAATGAAGCTTTTAGGGTCAAAGTTCCTTTTGATTTTGAAGATTCATCCTATAAGATTGAAAAATATGGTAGAGGAGTTCTAAACCCTCTTTATTAGTACAAATGAAATATGAAAATATTAAGGATGTTAGGAAGAATGGCCCCTTCTTATACTTCCTTGAGTGAAATTTGTTAGTTTCATTTAATCACCATAGTATTTCCATATATGAAATCATTGGTGATATAGTACTAGGAAATATATGAGGTCTCACAAAAGACCCATACACTTTGAGCACTATAGAATTCCCATGCAAAAGCCAATCTCCCCAATTATGAGTGATGCCCAACTCACGTGTCCTATATTTTAGCCTTAAGAGATCAATAATTTCCTTAGGTAGTCTTTATTGTTCAACACCTATGTATCTTAGAATTATTTTGAAAAGCATTCTTCAAATACTACATAATTTGTATTTTAACAATGCGTATACTAGATATAAGTCCAACATCAGATTGGGAGAGGGATTCCATTGTCATCTTTTTTTCTAATCTGTAGAGTTTTATCCTGAACTTTCCTCCCACCATACAAGAACATATGACATACAAGGAGTACTATTTGAACTCTTCCACTATTCTTCATTATAACCAATTACTTATGCATTTCATCAGTAATAAAAGTTACAAAATCAAACTCCCTATTGTTATCAATATTCTAAATGTCTACTACTATCATTATCAGAGGGATGGGAATCTATTCCTTGACATCCATTTAAAAAAAATGACATAAGCCATGGTAAGTTTTGATGAAATAATCTTTGAAGATGTCCTCAATGAATGAATCCATTTTAATAGGAACAAACCTAATAGGTCTCCTATGTGTGCCCCTTACACTATGTTTTGGCATCTAATTTATCCTATAACTAACCCTAGATCCTTTTGATATTCTTTGTTCAACATACTGAAATTAAAGGGTTTGTTGACAACTGTATTTAAATTGAATACACTTGCTATAAATATTTTATCAACCCTTATTAATCACCCCATTAATGGAAATAATATTCTTGATGTGCATTATAGTTTTGTGCAAGGATTATGAGAAAATATGCATTAATAAATATATTAGGGGGTATGTGCAGGATCATCATGGAAAAAACAGGCCCTTAAGTGGCAAAAAAATTAGAAAAATCAGAGTTAGGCAACTTGACGTAAATTTTTTAATAAGTTATCTACATTATTTCAAAAATATGTAAGAATAGAATATGTAGAAAATTGAATGTAGTTTCTAAACTACTAGGTCTGTTTAAAAAAAAAAATCTATTTGGTGAAAATTTGAAATTTGAATGCAGTAGTACTTAAATTTCAGGGAAAAAATAAGAAGTAGGTGTCTGTTTGGCCACCCTAACCACGATAAAATGATAATATTTTCTTATAATATTTTAGATATAAGTAGAGGAATCATGCCCCAATGTGATGCATATTTTTTTGTAGTTTTTTTCCAAGTAAATAATTAATTATGATTTTTTTATTATAACTTTTTAAAAATATAAAAACTTGTATGTCTGACCACCTTAACTTTATCAAAACTTCATGAAATTCATTTTTTTATTTTGTTAATCCTATAGTATGCGAGAGTATGTGCAGGATGATCATGGAAAAAATAGGCCCTTAAGTGGCAAAAAATTTAGAAAAATCAGAGTTAGGCAACTTGACGTAAAAATTTGAATAAGTTATCTATATTATTTAAAAAATATGTAAGAATAGAATTTGGAGAAAATTGAATGTAGTTTCTAAACTAGTAGGTTTTTTTTTTTTTAAATCTATTTGGTGAAAATTTGAAATTTCAATAAAGTGGTACTTAAATTTCAAGGAAAAAATAAGAAGTAGGTGTCTGTCTAACCACCCTAACCATAATAAAATGATAATATTTTTTTATAAGATTTTAGATATAAGGAGAGGACTCATAGCCTGATGTGATACATATTTTTTTGTAATTTTTTTTCAAGTAAATAATTAATTATGAATTTTTTATTACAAATTTTTTAAAAATATAAAAAACTCATATTTTGACCAACTTAACTTGGTCAAAACTTCATGAAATTCAATTTTTCTTTTTTTAATCCTATAGTATATGAAGCATAGAATGTGATGCCTATTTTAGATTCGAAAAATGTGATACCATTTGAAATCTATAGATGTTTTTCAATTAGCCTATCAATTAGGACTTTAGTCATAATTTGAATAGAAAATGAATAATAATTACTTATTAAAATCAAAAGTAAAGCATAATATATCGATTGGAAGCCCGAGAATCTCCTTTAAAAACCCTTTTGTTTCATCAATTTTGGGTAAAAAAATAGTTGTTAGCCACATACCCATCATATTGCCACTTTTTGGCCCATCATGATCCTGCACATACCCACGAAGCATAGAATGTGACACATGTTTTGGATTTAAAAATGTGATACCGTTTGAAAGCTGTATATTTTTTCAATCAGCCTATCAATCAAGACTTTAGTCATAATTCAAATAGAAAATAAATAATAATTACTTATTAAATTACTTATTGCTTATTACATTCAAAGTAAAGCATAATTTATATTGGTAGAAAGTTGAGAATCTCCTTGCAAAAACCCTTTTCGTTTCATCAATTTTGGGTAAAAAATTTTTATTAGCCACATACCCATCATATTGCCACTTTTTGGCCCATCATGATCCTGCACATACCCTAGGGATAATGAGCTTTCCCAACTCAAATTCACAGACATGTGAAATAGGTATTTAGACAATGTTCTTGTATACCAATGCTCAAATAAGTACCACCCATTTACCAAAATTGTTGCATCTCTGCAACCAATAGTGTAATCTTTTAAATGTTCTAATAAAATACTAGACCATTGAGATAATTTAACCTTTCTAGAGGATCTAAGAAATTGAGGGTATGTGCAAGTTAATGGTGGGCCAAAAAGTGGCAATGAGGAAAAAAACACGTCTTTCATCGACCCAAAAAAGAGAAAAATACCGTGTTGACTTTTTTTAGGGTTGGGTGTCAGTACACACCACCAAAGCAAACACCAATCCTAGCTTTCCATATAGGATATCCGATTTGGATTGGATATCCAATTTGTAAAAAGCATATATATACAAAATTTGTCGTTGTTTTAAAGTAATGGTCTACAAATCAGATATCCATTTCAAATCAGATATCTGTTTCAAATCGGATATCCATTTTCTAGACCATTACTTTAAAAAAATGAATTTTTTTGTATAGATATGCTTTTTACAAATCAGATATCCAGTTTGAAACAAATATCCGATTTGAATCAAATATCCGATTTGTAGACCGTTACTTTAAAAACAACGACAAATTTTGTATATATATGCTTTTACCAAATCGGAGATAGGAGTGAGTGATAGAGATAATTGAGAGTGGGAGAGGGGTTAGGAGGATGAGACTTGAGAGAGAGAGGGAGAGAGGGAAGGAGTGGGAGAGAGATAGAGGGTAGAGGGTTTAAGGGTTTAGAGTTTAAGGGTTAAGGGTTAAGGGTTTAGGGTTAAAGGTAGAGGGGAGAGAGATAGAGGGAGTGAGTGAGTGAGAGAAACCTAAGAGAGGGAGAGGAGGTAGGGGAGGGA
>VDFB02075612.1:0-15732 GCA_007258455.2 Sequoia sempervirens | reverse complement strand
TCATGTTGTTAGCTCTCATTTCCCAAAAGGAATTAGCAAAATAATTTTATTTGGGTCAAAAAGTGTTGTTCGTACACCTGCTTGGTATGGTAAAAAAATAGGGACTTTTAAAAAGTGGTTTTTATAGATCCCTATCAAAATTTAATTTCTATAATCTGAGTATTTTAATAATTTGCATATTTGGAAACTAGATTTAAAATTCTAGATTTCATATTAATGAATTTTTTTAATATTCATTGTGTAAGTGCCTCAAATTTTCAGTCCAAATGTGACAAATTCTGAAAAACAGCAAAAACATTTCCACTTTTTGAGCTTTTTGTGTACCCAACTTCTTGCATCGGCCCAAACATCAAAATTCCATTGTAAATTATCTAAATTCCCACTATCTGTGCGCATCAATGACAACCTCTCAATTTACAAAATCTCTCCCCTTTGTCATTGATGGCAACCGATATTGAAGCTTAGATTTTAAGAATACCATCAAAATACCTCATTCTAATTTTTCAATTTTCTCTTCAAAAAATTTCACAAAACTTTACACTTTTCAATTTTCACATACCTTCTCTCTATTTCCACATGATACCTCTATTTTCACATGATACCTCTCTCTCCCCCTTTAGCATCAATAGCAAAGGAAAAAAAAATAATGCTTTAACAGTTCCTTTTGCATACCTAAATACTCCACCTGAGGAGTACATCCAAAACAACATATGTGATTAATCAACTAGAGGTTGTAGTCCCTTGAAGCTTGCTGAGAATACCTAGCCATGAGGATCTACCTTCATTCCAAAGAATTTTTTCCTCTGACAGAGCTCTACAAAGATAGTTGAGGTAAATTAAAATGTCTTTTCCTTCAACCACAGTTCTAGGAGTACCATTAGATTTCAGAGTTTTGTAAGCCAAAGAGAGAATATAATAGATAGGTGTACACTTAATCTTGATTAGATCTCTAAGCTTTCCATAATGTTCAATCATCTCTCCTTTCTCTTTATGTGATACAAGGTATTCTTCATGAAATTTTGTCAAGTTGTACCATCTGATCATCCAAATCAAGAGAAAGATTAAATGTGATATATGCAAACTTGATCTGGGATACAATTGTGTCTTCAACATCATTGAATCTTTGAATTTCATTAGGACAAGTCCAATAGAATGTGAATAAAATATTTACCTCTTTCTCACACTCTTGAAATTCCTTGAGTTTTTCAAGGACCATGCTATGAGTAGACTTGCACTTCTCTACAATTTCCAACAATCCTTTATCTTCCCAAGAGACCATGTCACTTAGTGCTTTACTCTTTAATTCATTGAATCTATCAGTTAATGCACTTGTGCTTTCCTTGTGGATTGTGAAGAAGTAGTGATTGTACTAGGAGCTACCTGAAGATGTGTCCTTCTATCTAGTTACTTAAGTATTCTTGGAGTAGGTTCAACCTGAGCAACTAATGCATGAACCTATGTGACTTTTATATTTTATTTTATGGCAGACATTGATTTACGGGAGACTAACTCAGACTCTTCATGAGCTCTAGCTACTTCAGTGTAAGTTCCAAACCTAGGTCTGTTGGGGTCTTGGGGGTTGTTAATCAACAATTCAATGCAACTAGTAGCATAGTCCTTCTCAATCTCATATCCTAACTCAAGAATCCATGAGTTTCTTGGTTCAACTGCCTTGATGATGCAACTAGTAGTGGCTACAATTTTTTTTTATCTCATTCTTATATTTTGTAACCAATTCTCTTGGAACTCTCCTCCTATTCATTTTCCTCTAAAAATTTCCAAAGAATACAACAAGGGAATCTCCTTATGCATCCAAATCCCTAATGTTTCTCATTAGTTCCTTGATCTAATGAGTGACACCTAATCCAAGAATCTCTTTCATAAAATAGAAGATTAGACAAAATAAATGTACCATATCTAAATGTACATTTCTTCTTCTTGATATCTCTCAGATTCTCCAATAATTGTTGTTGGAGCAGCTCAAAAAGGTCATATTCTATTATGTTCTCTACCATATCCAATGCAAGATCAATTGCAATGGTGGAGACATCGTTTCCACCAAAAATTAGTTGTGAAATAACTAGACTTGCATACTGAACTATCGGGTTAGTGATTATAGCACATGTGTTCTTTATTAAACCCTTTTCTTTATCAAAATTACATTTAGGAGTCGGTCTAGAGGATGATAAGCTATTAATATCTTTGATTACTTCTTTGGATATCATATATGAATTGTCAAGGCATACATATTCACCATGAAATTTTCTAAGAGCCAATCTGATACAACTTTCTTCATTACTAAAGTCTAGAAAATGATTCAATACAACCGATTTCATTTATGTGAGTATGTTGTATTCTAGTTTCAAGGTAAGATCATTTCTAGTTAATTATTCAACCCACAATATGGGATCTTTTCCATAGGTAGACTCTTCCAATTTTCTATGAACATATATCCCAATATCTTCAATTGGTATAACACCAAGAGGGTTATCTGAAAAAGCACCCAAAGGATCAGGTTCTAAAGTTTTAGTAGGGTATATTCTAAGTTGTGGTTCTGGTCTTGTTGAATTGTCTATGATTCAAGGTATATCCATCTCATTCAACAAAATTCAACAAGTAATTTAGATGAAATAGTGTATAGCAATAGTGACTTACCTCTTTCTTTCCCACCAAAACCAAATTCTAAATTTTTGATGTATGGAATTGTGCTGTACTTTCAAGCTTCCTCTGAATGCTTCTCCTCTTTCACAAATTATTTTCATCGAATGTGTTTTCCTTAACATATATGAATTTTTTTCTTTCATCCCAAATTATTGTACAATAAATGCTTCAAATCGCAAGTAGATGACCTTGAAATTAGTGTATGCTTCCACCCTTTCAAACTCTATGGAATTCATTCTTCACACATGTGTGTCTAAAAATTCCTTTCGCATGAAATCATGAATTCATAACCTTAATAAATGTGTTTATGTCATGATATGACATCATATAGCGAAAAAGGGGTTATTAAATTTTCTTATTATTGCTCCCCCTTAGCCACTTCCTAGATTATTTTTTTATGGGAGTATCTGTACCAGAGGACGACACAAGTGAAATCAATGTTTCTAATTCTTCTTTAATTTCAAATTCTCCTTCCTTTCTCTAGATCCTTTCTATTTCCTTTTTAACTTATGCCAGATCAATCTTAATGACTGGTTCATCTCTTTTTATCAAATTGTTACTTCTCATATTGTTTCTTCTATAGTGTCTAGAAAAGTGTCCTGGATTGCTGCAATTATAACAAACAACATTCTTCCATCTAGATTGTCCTTTATTTAATCTATATTTGCACTAGTTAGATTTATGTCCAAATAAATTATAGTGATAATAGTAGCCATTGAATGGATAAATCATCTTTTTCAACTTTTGATTTTTGCATTCTTTAGATTTGTGTTCAATCTTCTTGCATTCAAAACATTGACTGGCGAATGATAAAGCATTTTGTTTCATTTTATTTTCACAATCATTTTCCCTATGTCCATCCTTATTGTAATAATAATAGACACCATTACAAGATAAGTACCTTTGAGGATTAGGTTGTCTAATAGAAATTCTTCCAATATCTCTTCTTAGATTCTTAAATTTTCCAACATTACTTTGAGTCTTCATGTCAGGAGATTGATTCACCTTTGAACTTTGTCCTTCTTCAAATCCCAAACCATGTTTGTACTTAGAGGGTAACTTTCCTACAATTAGTTCATCCAACATTGTAGAACTTGTAACAAATTTATCCTCATTTCTTTTTGCCTTTTCCAGATCTGATTTCAAAATTACCACTTCTTGCTCAATATTTTTCATATTCATCCATCTTCCTTTGAATTTCAGCTTTCTGATAGACTTCAATTTTTCTCTTCTCTTCCAGATGTTCTTTTAGTCTGGTGATGTCCTCATCTACTTTCTTTAATTGATCACTCACTTCTCCATATTTTTCCTTTAGATTCTTAATGTACTCATTTGCTTCCTTTAGCCTATCCTTCAAATCTTCATTTTCTTTTGTATGTTCAACAGATATCTCTTCTAGAGGAATAAGAAATTTTTTGCCTTCCATATATTTGAATTTCAGGACCTTCCCCAAGCTATAAGACTTGTTTAGAGGAACCAAGCTCTGATACCAATTTTTGAACACCTGAAATACTGAGAGGGTGGGGTGAATCAATATTCCATTAAACCATTCACATAAAATCCATTCAAACAATATCATTGATCTAAGAGAAAACATGGAATCAAGACAATGCATCAACACACATGAACACCAATAATTTTACATGGAAAACCAGAAATTGGAAAAACCATGATGAGGGTTAGCTCACAATATAATATATCCAAATATAGAATACTACAATGGCTCACTGCCAAGACACACTGTCCTTCAAGGCTCACATTGTGAAGTGATTTACGGAATAGAGAATGGCTCACTGCCAAGTGATGAACTGATATGGAATGTACCTTCCTTGTGTTGGAGTACAGTTGTGGTGAAGCACAATACATGAATAACACATCTATATGCTCATCTATATAATTTCACACATATACATCACACCCACACTTTCTTCTCTTCCTTTGTGTATCTCTCACCTTTTCTTTTCTCACTTCCTCTATCCAAAATTGTCTTATGTATATACATATATATCCATTTTCACTTATTAGGTTAGCCTAATTAGAAAAGCCCTATTTCAAATAAAAAACCAACTATGACAACATTATCCTCAAAACAAATTCATCTTTGCATATATTTAGTTAGTGCGGACCTAAGATAGATCCCTTTATCATTCGTAGCACATATTAAAACTTTTCAACATTAATACATAATTAGGTTGACTAGAGTTAGATCAAAACTCCAAGCATATATGAAATCCATCAAATGTGTAACACAAAAACTTTTTAACACATTGAATTCTCCTTTAGATGACATCAAACTACTTATCTTCAACACCGCACAACATGGTAATCAAATATGAGAGAATGCGGAGTCTCCCACATTAGCATACAATATAGAAACTTACTATAGTCTTCAAAGAAAAATACTATCATTCATATATTCCAAATTCCTTCATATATTATTATGAAACTCCAATGTAGAATGCATCTTGCAATCTCAAATCTATGTACAAAGTCTTGTAGTGATATCTTTTTCTAAGATAGAATCCAGACCAAAAAATTGGCATATAAAGTCAGTGTATAAATATGACACTGTTACCCAAGATACTGGTAACTATACCTTCCCAACCATACAACCTTGTCAAATGAAACTTTGTCAGTGAATGAAATTGATGACAAGATAGAACATTTTATCAACTTCTGAGTAAATCTCACAAAATAAGATAATCTAGATCAAAATACCAAAGTAACAACCTTCCATCGAAGTAGTTGAATACTAACAAACAACAAAATTCCATTGTGGCAATTATCCAAATTCCACTCTTTGTTGACATTGGCATATTAAACGAGAATCGAGTTGCTAGACCAAAATATACTTCCCACAAAAATTGATTATGGTAGAGAATACTTATATATCAATATGCGAGATTGATTGATGATTGAATTGATACAAATTTACAAGATGAGGCTTGCTTATAAAAGGAAAGCATGCACAACCCTAAACCTAACTTGAGCTACAAGATAGCTCAATTAGATAAGGATAAGAAAATACAACCTAGCACTTAAATAAAATCCTAAGTAAACTTATGAAGATGTAATTAAATAGTTAATTACACCAACACCCCCCCATAAGTGCAACTTAGGGAGAAGATTATAATGCAAACTACTATGGGTCCTGGCAACTAGGCCATGTTAGGTACCCATTTATAGATGCAAATGAAATGCAGTCTCTCATAAAGCAGAGAAAAGGGGAAAACCCAGTGGGAAGAAAACCCCTCTCCAAAAGAGAGAAAACAAAAAACAAGCATGATGAATGTAAACATGATGTATGGAGGACTCAATGATACCCCCCAAGGACTACAACCATCATGAATATACAATAAATGACCCCCCATAAGAGAGTAAAGATAGAATATCCCCATGATGTGTGTGATCTCACATGGAAACACACATAGATTGTCATATGAAATTAAACATGAAATCAATTCCTACAAATGAAAAACAATGTTTCTGGCTTTAGGAAGAAGATACACCAAGTACAACTGCAGGAATGATTCCCATTCTGGATAGGAAGTAGGAAGAGGAATCCATATGTATGAAGATTGCGTCTCTGAAATCTGCTCATGTGTTGCCAAGTTCTTGGATGATGAAGATGATGCCACAATCCAATTAGGTACATGCCCAATCACAACAAACAGTGACAAACTAGGAACCAATGGAAACTGATCTTGAACAAACTCCATAGACAAACATGAAGTTATAATAGTAGACCCATTACTATCATCAAATAAGAGAGATAAACCCTCAAATTGGTCCTCCAAATCTGAAATGTGAGACTCCACAAACAAAGAAGCAATGTCTGTCAAATAGGAATCCCAATCAGGAAGACTATCAGATACCTGTTGCAATGAATCAATGGTAGTACTCAATGACTCATCAACAAAAGATGAAGAATCTGGAACCTCTGAAACATCTGCAATCTTGTCCAAAGGATCACAAGCATGGGTTATCAACTCTGAAGAATGAACAAGCACATGTGAGTTGGAAAGAGGAGCTTCAAGAGATGGAGAAGAATCACGGTCTCCATATACCTCTTTAATGTGAGTCCAAAGAGCATGAGGACATTCGAAGTGAATAAGTGTCTCCAAAATGTCATCATTTACATTTTCAAAAATAACTCTAAAGACTCTAGCCCTAAAGCCTTTCCAAATGCAATACTCAACAGTTGTGCTAGGACGAGGAACTTTATCAAACAAATAGGGCAATAGATTTCTCTCACCAAGATGAGTGAGAATTAAATTGCTCCATTGCCTATAGTTCCCATTCTCCAAAGTAATTAAAAAACCCATTTACAAACTATGAGCTTCGAAAGCCAAAAAGGGAGATTTGTCTTCAACTTGGAAAATATGGCACAAAACTGCAAAATCCCTGCAAAATATCTGCACCACTGAAAAGATGACTCTTCCAGCTTTCCGACGATATCTCGTTTCTAGAAAATGGCCTCCGTATGCAAAAGTTATGATAAAATGAAAAAAAGGCCTATAAATAGGCACTTGGGGGCAAAACAGAAACCTTGAAGGCTATCTGGGTGCAAAATTTGCACACTTGGGGGCTACAACTGGGTCATCCATATGACCTCATCGGCAATAATTGCAAAAAATAAAGCCACCGTATTATATTGTTGGCATTTTTAAAATATTCAAATCAATAATACAATCGGTCAAAATAAAGTCGGCTGCATATGGTCGGCTTAGAGGCTTTTAAATGAAACTTTATAATATGTATACTGTGGATTCGATTAAGAAAAGAGCCTGCATACCATTAATTGTGACCACCAAAGATAGATCGCTTGGCGAAAAGGACGCTGACAGACCAATCAAAACTCTGCGGTGATGTATGTCGATCAGATCATGTACAATACCCGACTGAGGAACAAGCTGATGGAGTAAGCTGTCGATTCGGACCATTCAATGTCGAGTTGAATAGAAGATTCACCTATAAATGTCGATGCACCCATGGATGTGATGGGCCGATGTGACCTTTGATAACTGACTGTCAAAGCCAAAACGATGGGCCACGGTTTCGAAGATTGGACGGAAAATACGAGAACAACTTGCAAGTGACGGATGTATGAGATCCACAGTACCCAACCGATGGAAGATATTGTAACCGCTGATATGAAGCCGATGTGACCGGGGCTTTGAATGAACCGGGTGTGACAAGAAGGGTACACGAGGCAGGCAAATGGGACGCTGATCTTCAGGAGATATTTCGCCGATGGAAAATCAATGTCATGATGAAGCTATGACCAGATCGACAGTAAGTGACTAGCAAAATGGGTCTACAGATACCCTAACTCGGCTTACCCATACACCACAGATCGGATGATGTGGGCCTGCAGTTTAGAGATGATGCCAACAAATAATAATCCCTGCCAATGGCCGATAGATCCACCAATACAAATGTAGAAGCTAGACGACGTGGTTTGCTGGATGATGGTTCGTAGCCGATGCAAAGAGATTAAAATACTCAATACCCTAACATGCCAATGAATATGTAGATGGTATCTAGAACGGTTGGTTAAGTGGATACAGACCATGCATGGGCCAGATCAACAACCTGATGACAGGATCCGGTGGAAGTATGTCGGCCAGTAGTGTATGTGCTGAGTAATGAACACCATACAATTTGAAGCTAGATCATACCCTTGGCAGCGATGATGCACGGGTACCACCGAGTACTGCTGACTGGATATGGCAGCCGATCCATGTACCTACGGAATATTGAATGTGTCAGCTGAACAATTCCGATATGGCAAAAACTTGTGGATAAAGAAGATTTGACCACCAAAACAACAACCAGTGGTTAGTGGACTGATAGGGCCAACAAGTGTTGGACAACTGAGGTACAATCGACTGGATGGACCCACCAGGGGAATGACCCTTGTAACCAAATCTTGCCCAGACTATACAAAATTTGCATAGAATTTTGCCGAAGATAGAATAAAATTTAATACAACTGTAGCCTGATATTAAAATATTTTGCCCCCAAAGTATTGATGATAAATACACCAGAAAATATTTTTCCAGAAATATTTTTACCAAAAATAATCATTACGCGAGGGGTTGTTCCAACAAAAATTTGCATCAAGAAAACAAGTTTACACACACACACCCAAAATGGGCCAATTTACAATCAAAATTCATCGAAACCTTCCCTAATCTCAACGTGAAAGGGTTCTTGAAACCCAATCTGCACCAAGCAAAATCTTTCAAGCTGAATGAGAGCCACTCAGATGCAGGAAGAATTGATGCGCGGCTGGAAACTCCTAATACCATGTGCGAGGAAACCCGAGGAATGCATTGCTGAACTAAAAATAACGCTTCCTGAGAGATAATGGCGAATGCTTGCTATTTCAATATGCAAGATTGATTCATGATTTATTGATACAAATGTACAAGATAAGGCTTGCTTATAAAAGGCAAGCATGCACAACCCTAAACCTAACTTGAGCTACAAGTTAGCTCAATTAGATAAGGATAAGAAAATACAACCTAGCACTTAATTAAAGCCTAAGTAAACTTATGAAGATGTAATTAAATAGTTAATTACACCAACAATGTTTCAACCTCTCAGCAATTTCTAATAGAGAAATACCAGTTGGAATTGAAATACCTTGGGGATTTGAATACAATGGGAGAAGAAGAATTGAAAAATATTGCAAGCATGTGTGATGAGGATATTATTTTCATAAGTAAAAGAATAAACATTGTATCCTTCAAAATGGTTCTCATAGATGAGGATATTATTTTCATAAGTAAAATAATGAACATAATATCCTTCCAAATGGAACTCATAACTAAGCACAGATTAAATATATTAAAGTTGCATAAGGATTTGTCGAAGAATTCTTCAAGTTTTGAGAGACTTATAGTTATTATCATTAGTCCAAATCTCCCATTGCAAAGCACACATAGATTAGATACTCAAGATTCAATCTATCAAGAGTGCCTTGGATAGAACGATAGAAAATAAGATCAAATCAATGCAAGAGGAGGAAGAGACCATTTTAGATAATGAATATTAAAGCTGATCTTAGATGGGTCAAAGAGGATATTTGAAAGGTTGGAAAGGTGTATAAATACAACATCCAATAGTTTTAAGAAAACTAAGTTCATATTAGAATGGGTCGATCACCTAGATACAAAGATGATCACCCAAGTGTTGGCCAATTTTGAAGAGTATAAGAAACTGCAGAAGCAGGTGTGATCTAGCATAATTTGAATAAGGAATATTCTATTTTTACTTTTCAAATGAAGAATATGTTGTTTTTATTCTTTATTTCCCAAAAAGGGATGCATAGTTTTGGAACTGGAGCTAACTAGAAGTTCTCAAAAGTGAATTGGGTGTATTTTTTTGGAAAATTATTTTTTTCCAATTAACTGAAGTTATTTTTGGGAAGGTTCCTTAACTAATTTGCATGTTGGGCGTACTATATGTCTTACATGTTAATTTTGGAGGGAATAATATCTTTTTTGGTCTATATATTGTAATTCTTCTCTCATTAACAAGGCCCAAAGGTTGGGGAATTAAACTAAAGGTCCATTAGCATAGATCTTTTCTAATAGAGTTTTCTTATTTTCACTATATTTTCATGGTTAGATTTTAGGAGTTTTAGTCTCAAGAAAGATGAATCTATACACTAATGAAGTTTATCTAGATTTGTAGAAGCTATGAACTTAAAAGAATAATAAAATCTACCATATTTTATCATTTTTGGATTTTACTCTCACATATGAATGATATTCTTATTTTTATTTTGATTTATAGTTATACACAAAGATAAGTAGCATTTATAAGTTGATTTTGAATCTTAGTAAATGAATAATGGTTATGGAATTATAGACAATGCCCTTTGAATTTAGCATCAAAAATTAATATAATTGTGTGTAATAAAAATTTAAGAAACAAAAATTTCATTGGATATCTCTCTAATTAATGATAAATTAGAGTAATTGGAATGAATGTCTTTGCTTTCTCTTGCATCCCCTATTCTATATTTTCAATTTTATTTAAAAAATTTGTTAGTTAGGATCAAGTTAGAATAAATTTGTACTATTTGATTCAAAAACACCAGTAGGCCCCTTGAAATTTTAGCCATATTGACCACTTTGTAAGACAACAAAGTTGTGACCCAACTCCCAAGACCTTGGAGGGTGATTGATCTTGCAATTAGTCTCAATTTTCAGGAGAGGTAAGGTAATTAATACCCTACATGTGTTGCATGTGCCAAATAGACCATCAATAGGGCATAGTTCTACAACTGGAGCTAACTAGAAGTTCTCATAAGTGATTTGGGTGTAATTTTCTAGAAAATCATTTTTTCCAATTAATTGATGTTCTTTGTGGGAAGGTTCCTAAGTTAACTAATTTGCATTTTAATTTTGGAAGGAATAATATCTTTGTTGGTCTATATATTTTAATTCTTCTCTCATTAATAGGGTCTAAAGGTTGAAGAATTAGACTGAAGGTCCAATAGCATAGATCCTTTTATTACAGAGTTTTCTTATTTTCACTACATTTTCATAGTTAGATTTTAGGAGTTTTAAGCTAAAGAAAGATGGATGTGTACACTAGTGGAGTGTTTTTGGATTTGTAGAAGTCATGAACTTAAAAGAATAATAAAAAAATTCATATTTAATCATTTTTGTATTTTACTCTTGCATCCGAATGATATTCTTCTTATTATTCTAATTTATAGTTATACAAAGAGATAAGTAGTATTTATAAGTTGATTTTGAATCTTAGTAAATTAATAATAATTATAGAATTATGGACAATTCCCCTTAAACTTAGCACTATAAATGAATATAATTGTGTGTAATGTAGATTTGTTTATCTTCAATTTCATTGGATATATCTTTGATTAATGATAAATTAAATAAATTGGAATAAATGTATTTTATTTTTTCTTGCATCCCTTGTTCTATCTTTTGAATTTTATTTAAACAATTTGTTAGTTAGGATTAAGTTAGAATAATTTTGTAAATTTTGAGTAAAAAACACCAGCAAGCCTCTTGAACATTTTAGCCATATTGACCACTTTGCAAGATAGCATAGTTGTGACCCAACTCCTAGGACCTTGGAGGGTGACTGATCTTGCAATTAATCTCCTTTTTCAAGATAGGTAAGGTAATCAATACCCTACCTATTTTGCATGTGTCAAATAGGCCATCAAAAAGTCTCCTCTCATATTATTTATCCTCAAAGCATGTAGAAACTCATAAAATAGATGTCATGACTATGTGTTATATATTTAGCATGGAGGGATGAAAAATCATCATCCTATTGATCTATGGAATCACTTTCTTGTTGCATCATGTATTTTTACATAAAGGTGATATTGGGTATCCCAAAGCTATTGGAAATTCTAGATGTTCAATTCATTCTAGTGGTAGAATATTTTCCTTGATTTCCATTACTCAAAGAAGTAAACATGAAAATTTATTCAAGGTTCTAGAGAATTAATTTAAAGATGTTAATGAGCTCATGTTTCCCATTATTGATAGATATCATGGTTTCCTCAAAATATCTTCTCTCTTGATCTTCTTCATCCATTTCTTCTTGGACTAGGTCTTGCACTTGATCAAGGGTTTGCTTCAATTTTATTTTCTCTTTCCTTTGATACCTAGTTTCCCTTCAATTTTATGTTGGAGACCCTTAACATAAAGAACATCATCTATATTATGATTTTCATCAAAAATAATTTAATCTTTTCCACATATATTAGTAGATGTATCATCACCAAACTTAGCAAGACCACCTTCAAAGTTCTCAAGTTTAACAAACTTAATGTTATCACATGTCATGTGATTTGAGCATCCGGTATCAATAATCGAGTAGTTTTTGTCCTCTCTAGAATGAAAATAAGTCACCATAGTTTCATTACACTATTGTATTTGACTAAAAATTTTGACGAATGTTTTGTGACATATCGACAAAATATTGTCGACTTACAGACGCAACATTGATTTAAATTTCGTCACTACATTTTCATTGCTTTAACGACCAATTTTTATACATCAAAACCATGACCCAACATCATCGGTCAGCACCATGGAAAATGTTGGTGGTGTCCATCACAAAATCAACATAACTTCGTCCATCTATCGACGCAAAAAATACAAAACGTTGTAGAATGCCCATTTGAAATAATTGAAAAAACACCAAATGTTCATCCATTTTCCAACAAGGTGGAGCAAACCATCTTTGCCATTATGATGAAAACTATATCACGTGTACAAAAACCTCGTCTCAAATTTTTGTGGTTCATCGAGCTATGTTCATCGAAATTGTGACGAAACCCTACAATTTAAAAAAAAAATTTATTCGTTCAAACATCTTCCCTCCCTAACACAGTTATATGTATGGGTTTTGTTCTTTGCATGAATAATTTGGCCGATGTATCTTTTGATATAAGTCACTCTAATAACTATTTGTCTTTCCTTGCATCCTTTATTGGTGTAGCTTATCTGATGTAATCCTATTGGAGAGACTTCATTCTATCGGGCCCAAAGTTATTCATTACTTCTGATGGTTATACGCCCACTGATGAATTCCATCAACACAACTTTCACTGATGATGCCTTATTTTATCCACAATGTGGGCATAACTTGAGATATGTTCTTTTGACTAAATGTTATCGGTGTAAGATGTGTTGTCGGTTAGTCCATTTTCTAGTGTTCTAATATCAATGTGTTCCTCTGATGAAATATATTGGTGTACCTCAAGCCAAAATCCCGAGTGAGTCTATCTTTTACTTTCTTGAATAACCCATCGATAGAACAAAAAGAATGTGCCCTCGATTCGAGCCTTTTATCTTCATCAGAGTAGTATATGAGATCAGAATTGTCACTTGTTAGGCTTCCAATGGCCGGTGAGTATTTTTTCGGGGAAACTTTCATGAGTTATGTCAATATGCATTTCTTGTGGTGCTACATCCTCTATTTGTTCCTTTTTAATCAAAATATACAACCCAATTTCTTTTGTTGATCGGTATGAATGCAATGTGCCTATGTCGATATTGTACAATGTGCTTCCTCATTCACGTAGGCCATTCCTGCAATGTTTTTATCGTTGAAGCTTGCTAGTTGTTGTGTTGATATATTATATCATGCCAATATAAACATAAAACATGATCGGGGTGACATAGTTACTACTTGGTTGATATGTTATATCTCTTCAATTTGAAATGTGTGAACAATGGGTCTTGGATACATATGGTGAGTAAATAGCTTATAAGAACAATGGTAGAAGACCCAAAAATGAAGACTTGGGCAAAAACTGCCATAGAAATTGTTGGATATGTCTCACATGACTTGTAATAATGCAAGTCCCAAAGCATATGGGCATAGTGTTGAAAACTAACACATGGAAACTAGGGACCCAAATTTGTGTCTTAAGGTTGTGGAATCCCTACAAAAACCCTCATTAACCAATCAAAAAGTAGAAAATTGTCTATTAATTTGAAAGGATTAATCACAAAATCAGTTTTAATAGTTGAGATAGGTGTGAATGAATAAATGGAAGACTTATGGTAAAATTTCAAATATTTGAAGATCTCCTTGGGAAAAAATCTAACAGTCACCTTCTTCTCTCATAGTAGAATAAAGTAAAATATGTTCTTAACATTTTATAGGAAAAATTTAGTGTAAAGACAACATACAAGTATGTTGATGCCATCATTGAACTACATTCCAAGCTCACAAATCAAAACAAGTATTGTTCCCGCAACATATGAAGCCCAACTGATTACAATTGAGTTCATATAGAAATTAAATCCACAACTAATGATTTCCAAATAGTAAATTCTATTTTTGGTCAGTTGTGTGTGTGAGAGAGCGAGAAAGTGAGTGTGTGTGTGTATGTGAGAGAGAGAGAGAAGGTCACTTTTGTGATGGATTTCTAGAAAAATATGTGTTTGCTTTCTCATATGATACTTGGGTGAATAAAAATAACAATTAAACCCAAACCAAAAACCAAACCAACATATAATACATAACTATATTAATTCTATCCAATGAAATTATTTTATCATCAGTGCATGAAGCACATGACAGGCGATTACTAGGAGCAATCCATCCACTCACTTATTCCATTGGTCACTACATAAGAGAATCATCTATAAAATTGCTACCCAGATTGAAAGGTGCCCCTCATATGGATCAAATGGCATGTAAGCAACTAGAGATGATTATTGGGAGCAACTACAAAATCAATAACCTACCAAACAATGGCATGACATCATCGCTAACTACTCATCACATAGTGAATTGTAGATGATTTTAGCATTAACCACATAATTGCAATATTTGTATGTTTAATGATTTAATACCAGCTGTGTTACAGGGCTCTATCCTAGACCCCTCATACCCAAACCTAGTTTGAACCACGTACCAGTCTCAAGCCAATTCTTGTGTTGAAATGGTTGGGCTCTTCTCTTTTGTTTCTATGCTACATGAGTACATCCCAAGTTTGTCTAATCCAAACTCGTATATCCCTAGACACATGATCCATCCGTGGATAGCTTCCCCTACAAAATTTGTCATCCAAGGTAACATATGAGATGTGTTAAAAAGTAAAATAAGTACAAAGGGTAACATATTGAAACAAAGAGAACTAATGAAAATTGCATAGCTTAAAAGTGTAGCATAATGAAATATTGAAAAGTGCATTACCTTATTGAGCTTCTCTTTGTTTTGAGAATAGTTTAATATTATCTACTTAACAGGGCCAACCATGTGATGGTGGAAGCTCATTTGGCTCCTCCCCCCTCACATCACTCTCAATTCCCCATACCTGATCATATAACATTAATCATTCATTCATCCATTAATAACGTATAACATTCATTCATTCATCCATTAATAACATATAACATTCATTCATTAACATATTCACATTCATTCATTAACATATAACATTCATTCTTTCAGTTTTTACATATTATCAAAAACATGGTTGTCAAAAATATTAGTTTTTAACATTCATTAACATATTATCAAAAATATGGTTGTCATAATATGATTACAATC